>JAJLUB010000001.1:183870-205788 GCA_030564085.1 Nakaseomyces uthaithaninus
CGTCCTGCTCATTGGCTCGTTGCTTGCCCCACTCCTCTGCGCGAGACACGCCAGCTGCATGGCCATAGCGCGGCGTGTCTCTGAGATCAAGCGGCAGGGGCAGTGAAACGCACAGGGTGAAACTCACAGGGTGAAACGCACAGGGGCAGTCACAAGGAGAGCCACAAGGAGAGCCACCCCCGTGCTGTGCCCCTTTGTCTCGCAAAGGGCTGAATGGGCTGCCGGTGGTGTTGGGTCGCTGTGCTAACCCCCCTTCCCCCCTTGCATCCCTGCAGCTACGTGCTGTCGAATGGGAGTCCATCCCTTGTTCCCTCCCCCCCCGCATCCTCATCCCTTGTTCTGGAAATGCGGGGCAGAGGGTAACAGTGCTACAGCCCCTCCATGGTGTGAACAACGATATTTCACATCACGGCAGGCATGTGATTACCGTATTACTGCATCCACCTCGTGAAGCATTCGTATACCACGGCATGCCTCGTGACGACTCCTTCCCGGAAACCCGAGTGCGAGGCAGCACGGATCGAAGGGCCTAAAGACCGAGGCACTGGGCCTGGAGACCGCGAGGCACTGGGTCTGAGGACCGCGAGGCACGGCCCGTCGGGAAGCGCAGCACGAAAAGGCGACAAAAAAACCAAAACTCCGACTTCTCGGGGCCTTCCCTCCCCCCCACAGAGTCATTCCTTGTGTGTCAACGCTTGTGACACACACAGGGCCCCTCGCGATACTCGCTCGAGGCCCTGTGATTGGACATGTGCTCAAAGGGCCGATGGTGCCCCCCAGAGTCATCATTCCATCCGCCCGGTCTGGCTCTCCCGGACCGATGGAGATGACTAGGCTGTCATAGTCATTAGAATTAGAATTCGATTTACAGTTATTGATTGGAATATTTTATTATATAAGGGGGGATAGGAGGATGGAAGTACACTTGGGGGATCCCTTTCATTCCTTTGTCCCAAATATAAACAGCAAGAACAGTCTTGGAGAACCCTATCCTCGAGATATTATCACAAATAAACAAGACACAAAAGGAAGTTTTGCATCGCAGAATAACCAAAACTTTTACCATAGGTTAACCAAAAAGAATTAAAGATGCCTATTCCTACGAACCCTACCGCCAACGAATACGAGGCGCTGCAAGCTAGAATCAACAGAGATACCCAGGAGATTGAAGAGTGGTGGGCCCAGCCTAGGTGGAAGAAGACCAAGAGAATCTACTCCGCAAGGGACATTGCCGTCAGGCGTGGTACTTTCCCTCCACTCGCCCACCCTTCCTCTCTGATGGCCCAGAAGTGCTACAAGATGCTCGAGAAGCACCACAAGGAAGGCACCGTCTCCCGCACGTTCGGTGCCATGGACCCCGTGCAGGTCTCCCAGATGGCCAAGTTCCTGGACAGCATCTACATCTCCGGCTGGCAGTGCTCCTCCACCGCGTCGACCTCCAACGAGCCCGGTCCTGATCTCGCAGACTACCCCATGGACACCGTCCCAAACAAGGTAGAACACTTGTTCAAGGCCCAGCAGTTCCACGACAGGAAACAGTGGGAGGACAGAGCCAAGGCCACCTCCCAGAAGGAGCTGGACGCCATGGGCCCCGCCATCGACTACCTCACCCCAATCATCGCCGACGCCGACGCCGGCCACGGCGGGCTCACTGCCGTCTACAAGCTGACCAAGATGTTCATCGAACGCGGCGCCGCAGGCATCCACATGGAGGACCAGACCTCCACAAACAAGAAGTGTGGCCACATGGCCGGCAGGTGTGTCATCCCAGTCCAGGAGCACATCAACAGACTGGTCACCATCAGAATGTGCGCTGACGTGATGAACAGCGACCTGGTCATCGTCGCCAGAACCGACTCCGAGGCAGCCACTCTGATCAGCTCCACCATCGACACCAGAGACCACTACTTCATCGTCGGTGCCACCAACCCTGACATCGAGCCCTTCGCTGAGTTCATGGACAGAGCCATCATGGCCGGCGTCTCCGGCGCGGAGCTGCAGAAGCTGGAGGAGGACTGGAAGACCAAGGCAGGCCTGAAGCTTTTCCACGAGGCCTTCGCCGACGAGGTCAACAAGTCCAACCTGCCAAACAAGCAGGAGGTCATCAAGAAGTTCAACAGCCACGTCGGCCCATTGTCCGAGACCTCCCACCGCGAAGCCAAAAAGCTAGCCAAGGAGCTCCTCGGCAAGGACTTCTTCTTCGACTGGGACCTACCTAGAGTCAGAGAGGGTCTCTACCGCTACCGCGGTGGCACCCAGTGCTCCGTCATGAGAGCACGTGCCTTCGCCCCATACGCGGACCTGGTCTGGATGGAGTCCAACTACCCAGACTTCGAGCAAGCCAGAGAGTTCTCCGAGGGTGTCAAGGCCAAGTACCCAGACCAGTGGCTGGCATACAACCTGTCGCCATCCTTCAACTGGCCCAAGGCCATGTCCGTCGACGAGTCGGCCACTTTCATCGAGAGACTCGGCCAACTGGGCTACATCTGGCAGTTCATCACTTTGGCCGGCCTCCACACGACCGCGCTGGCTACACACAAGTTCTCCCAGGACTTCGCCGCCGAAGGGATGAAGGCCTACGCCCAAAACGTGCAACAGAAAGAGATGGACGAGGGTGTCGACGTGCTAAAACACCAGAAGTGGTCTGGTGCAGAATACATCGACGGCCTGTTAAAGCTTGCACAGGGTGGTGTCACAGCCACCGCCGCCATGGGGCAAGGTGTCACGGAAGACCAGTTCAAATCAAACTTGTAAGAGCGATAGAAAAACAAACGAACAGTTTCTTCTTCTTTTGTGAAGCTCATTGGCTCAAGTCATTTCCTAGCTTTGTTATAGTACATAAGGTGTAGTATACCCTACCCCACCATTTTAATTAAAGATAACGTATATATATTCCCAATAAAAAAATAACTATAAAAGGTCAATTACCTGATCGCAATTGGTGACATTGCAATCCATGAGACTAAAGGTCAGTGGGGGGCAGAAACCTACACTGCAGCCGCTAGTACTGATGAATGCTTGCGCGTGCACGAGCAGAGTCTCGAAGACATAGCAGGGTCTCGAAGAACATAACAGCACTAAACACGAACACATTGACTCAGATCTACAGTGCAGCACGGGTCTCTGTCCGCCTTCTCTCCCCCCCTCCCTCCCACTGCACTGCCCTTTGTAGCTGTGCGTGTTGGTAGCAGGTGATGTCATCGCACCCAGGGTGCACTCAGAGAAAGCACGCACCAGTGAAGTGCCCTTCCATATTCCAATTCAGAAAGAAGCTTTTGGTTTTTGTGTCAAGAGCATGTTCACTGCAGGAAGGAGCGAGGCGCACGGGAAGCGCGTGTGTAAGGGGCCTACGGATGTTTGTAGCGGCACGTCGCTGATTTGACACATTTTTCCCATCTCCCCCGTACTGTAGCTAGGAAAAAGAAAGAAACTTCCTTTTTTAAGATTTCTCGAGAGGCGGAATTGTGGTTCCGCACCGTCTGGGCCCCCTCAGTGCAGCCCTGTGTAACCATTACGTCCCTGTGTTGTGTCTTGGCTTTTCTGCCAGAGAGCAGAGCGAGCGTTTGCAAAACGAAAATCCCACAGACACACCCGCACGCCCTGTCCGATTAAGTGGTAGGAAGACACACAGAGAGAGATGAAAATGGGAAGACCTCGCAGAAACACACGCACTGCCTTCGCGGCGAGGCAGGAAGGTTCTATGGGCTTCCATGCAGAAACGGGCGTGGGGTCCTGAGCAAGTGGGGGGGGGCAGGGAAGGCGAAGAGAGCAAATAAGTCGGGCCTCGAAGGTATTTTTTTGGGTTGGCCCTGCGCCCGTTCTCTCTGACACCTGCGTTCCCCTGGTAAGCGGGCATCCAGCGCAATCTTGAGTCGCTCTGCCACAGGGCAGGCGCAGAGGAATTCGCCAGGCTCGAGGGAAAGATCGTCATCGTCGAGACACAAGGCCCCACCACAGAGACAATGGCGGGGAGAGAGAGAAAGCGCGCGCTCGAGCCGTCATGAAAAATTTTTTCTGTCAGCGAGCACGCAGAAAAGGCAGAATGGGGAAGAACAAATGGCAGCGATTGTTCAGCCCGGTGTTCTATCGAAAACCTAGCTCAACTGATGGTCGACGACAAGTAGTCGACGATATGAAGAGTCTCAAGCAAAAAAAAAAAACAAAACTGAATCTTGATTTGGAAGCAAAAAAATTTCAAAAAAAAAAAATCATAAGATAAAAGCAATTAACTGACAAAAGACATTAGAAAAAAATTTTTTTTCTAATTCTTGGAAGGCAAAATTACGTTAATCAAACTTCTGGATCAAAAAGATTTGACAATAGCTAAGATTTAAATCAAACCTATTGTACAGCGGAAAGGTGAACAAGAAGAAAAAAAGTTTTTAGAAAGAAAATTTTTTTTGGAGTGATTCATGATTAATTGATTGAGTGGATGAAAAAGTCTTTTTTAGATTAATTTTTTTTTAAGCAAGAAGAATTAAAAGATAACTGAAATATCAAAAATTATTGATTTAAAAAAAAATTAGCAGAAACTCAGAAACCGGATACATTAATTACAAGTCATTGGAATAGTATTTGAAAAAGAAAGTAATTGAAAAAAAAAATGCCATTATCTGCTTCAGGATACGGTACCACACACAAAATCAGGGAGCAACTGGACTTCACTGATGAGATAAAGTGGAAGCAGTTTTCGAGTCGTAGGCTGGAGCTGATCGACAAGTTTGAGCTGAGTAAACACAAGGCCAGCGAGCAGGATGAAAACATAAAGGAGATTGCTAATATGCTGCGGATCGAATTCCAGTTCCCCGTTGAGGCTACGCAAGGATTTGAGAAACTGGTCACCGCCGCAGTCCAGTCTGTGAGGAGGAACAGAAAGAGGTCAAAGAAGAAGACACCTTCGACTGGCGGAACTACCAAGAAAGTACGGAAGCCCATGACTCCCACCAGCACGAGATCACAGTCCGAGGGTATCAGTGGCAGGAGCAGAAGCAACAGCACCAGCAGTTCCTCTAGTTCTGTTAGCAGTGCTAGCACTGCAGCTGCTACAAACTCCAACGTGACTCTCACAGCAGAATCACAGTTGGCACCCCCACAGCAGGGAAACCAAATCTCTAGAGTGAACACCCCCAGCTCTATTGCCTCTCCACCTTCAACCATCTCGTTGCCTTTTCACCATTCCGTACTTTCCCCACCCAACCAAAGCTTCCAGAACGCTGTACAGAACATACTGCTACCTTTGCCTACCTCTTTGAAGAAATCAAACTTACTTACCGGTGGCAACGAGCAACCAACTGAACCACAAGCACAAAAATCGTTATCTGACGAAGAGATCGCAAAATCAATCATTTCTGATCTGATAGTCCTTCCTGTCATAAACAATAAAGCGTTCATCGAGCTTGTCAAGACTTCTGAGACTTGTAACTCCATAATATCTAAAGATGATTTAACATCGGGAAGTTCGCAAGCATTGCCAACCAAGACTGCTACATTTTTCGCCACACACGCCAACGTCGAGATAATTGGTGAAATGGCGATTAAGTTTTCCATTTCTTTTTCTGTCGAGCAAAGTTACTCTCAGAAGTTCACAGATATTGCGTCTACGAAGGAGTATATTACTCTGAAAACTTTTCAGCAAGATTCATTGACTAGCTTGGCCAAGAGCTTATTCAGTAAATTCAACATCAATTCCAATATTTTCAAACAGAACGATTCTCCTTTCATCTCCAAACTGTTGTTTATTATCATCGGTTGCCTTGTAAAAGACCACGGGTTTAACGAGACATTGATTGCCCTAAATCCGTTGCTGGAAGAATTGATATTAAACCAATTCAACAATGGCTCTTCTTACCCATCTAACACACAACGCTCGAAACCTGCGGTAGGTTTAGATATTCTGAGCGCGGTTTCTCTACAAATCGGTCAAGAATCTCAAGACCACACCCCACAGCAATCCAACCAAAACAATCTGTTCACTCAAATGAACAGCAACAGCGGCATCAGACTCCCTCAACCACAAAGAAGATCTGACACACCATCTACTACTTTGACACTACCAATCCCAACACCTTCTTCATCTGTCCCTCCCAAAACCATGATGAAGCCCGACGTTAGTGTAATTGATAACATTATCAACAGAATCAACAAAAGAAACGCCACACAGGAATCAGAGGGTGACAAAAAGAGACATCTTTTCAAAGATGGCAACCTTCCTCATCCAATCGCTCAATCCCTATCCTAAAGATAATCCGAGTTGCCATTGGAATGAATTATCCTTCAACAAAGAACCACAAGACACTAGTATTCAAAGACTGCTCTTTTCATACGTGCCAATTAGAAACCACGCAGCATACCTGTACATTTCCCCTACTTGTCCCACCCGTCTATCAAAATCACAGCTGCACACAACTTTATGCATTTCCTTTTATTGATAAAGGAAGCCCTTTAATGACCTCACCTTAATGTGTCAATATAAAATAAAACTTGCAGACATAGAAGATGTCAACTATATGCCTTTTGAGTACACTTGAACAAAGGCAGTTTTTATAAAGAGCCAACAAAAACTACACAGTTTTATATAGAGACAGCACACATTTCAATTTGCATTTTCGATTGAAAAACTATGAACGGGTCTCATCAAGGAAAAGATGTTCCCGTTCATCGAATATTTTTCAGGAATATATATATCATTGATCTGTGAATAGAAAAAAATATCAAAAAAATTAATAAAATTATATCATACTTTCCTACCCACAATTGTGTACACTATTGCTAATTAACCAGTTCTAACGCTCTTTGGAGGCCTTCAGCAGTTATCGTTAGGATCCCGTCTTTACAATGACCCGCTCCATTGATTTTTCGGTAATTTCCGTGGTTACTAAGCATTCCCGTGGGCAGAATTTTTTTTTTCCTTCGAGAGAGGTCCCATCAAATCCTTGATTACTTTTGCAGGAAAGAAGTGACACATTTTATTGCAGTGGCCGTGACACCTCTATGGCGGACAGAGTCTTATCTTATCAGTGGATATAGTGGCCCTGTTGTGACACAGTTTGCAGTGCTCAGGTGCGATTGTATACACATTTTCTAGTATACAGGTTATATTGTGATTTATGCCGTGTCTTGTCGCATTTGGTCATTTTTACGAATAAAATTTAACACCGACACTACTCGAGAGGTTGATAAGTCCTTATTGATATATATACATACACGCTGTTTTCACATTTTTGTTCACTGCTCTAGCTGAGTATAATTATGCCACACTCTATAGATGGAAAAAAATAAAACAACAAAGAAAAAAAGACGTAGTAATGAAAATGAATAAAAAGAACCTTATCGAAAGGCCCAATAATCGAAAAATAACAAATAACAAAAAAAAAAAACTGGCTTATACTAATACCTCGAAGAATGATCTTCATTATTTGTTGTTTTTGCCATTAAGCCAGTTAACGTATTAGAATTTCATGACACTTACCACCTTCTACGTGGACCTCTGTTCTTGTTTACTCTACCTTTCTTGTTGGCACCCTTTCTTTTCTGGTTGTTCTTGTTGTTCTGGGCAGGTTTGGGGGCCTGGGGCTTCACCAAACCAAGCTCCACAGCGATCGGCATGTTACGCTCAACACCGAACTTCTCAATACGAGTCTTCATTCTCTCCAGCGTATCAATCTGTTCCTGTTCCGCAGCAAACTTCTTGGCACGGTGTAGTTTCTGGTTAATCAGTTCAATAGCTCTCTGCTTGATCTCCTCTGAAGACAAAGTGTCAAAAAGTTCTTGCTCTGGTTCTTTCTTCTTCTCCTCAACCTTCTCAGCCGCTTCAGTAACAGGCTCCTCCTTCTTCTTCTCTTCCTCCTTCTTCTCTTCAGCCTCAACGGGCTCAGCAACGGCTTCAGGCTCAGCAACAGGCTCGGAAACTGGTGCAACTGCCTCAACGGGCTCTGCAGCCACTGGGGCGGCCTCAGCAGCCTCTACGGGAGCGGCCTCCTTCGCAGCCTCCTTGCTCTTGTCGTCGTTCTCCAGTCTCTCAATCAATTGGTTCTTCAAACCTGCAACAGACAGGTTCCTGCTGGTCAGAAGCTCCTTCAATTGCACAACAGTCAACGTAGAATAACTCATCTTTGTACACCTTTATCTTTAATCCGGTCACGACCAATGATCAAACACAGTCTCTTAGACTCACCAATGCTTCAATTGGAACAGATATACCCTTTTGTGAACCAGAATTGAACCAGAACCCTGCACTTTGCAGTCAAATCCCCCCAAAACCGAAAACAGTACCAGGCTGGTCTCTCGTTCACTCGGATCGTCCAACACAGAGGCTGGCCTCCCACAGCCACCTTCACCAAATAAAAAATGAAAAAAAGAGGGCAGATATTTCGTCGTTACCCGGAAACTATATTTACCCGGCTGGTACATTTACCCGGCCACAATTTCGATTTTTTTGCAAATTTCTCCGATCTGTTCCGCACCATTTCGGAGTATATCGGATATGTCTCATGAACTCCCACGATTCTGGGCTTCTGATGCTTTAGGTGATGTGAACCACGGACTATCAATCACATCAATCGCTGTATGAACCGGCTATATCCAAGTTAAAAGCGTTGCCGTGTCTTTCAAATTGGCAAGCACAGTTGCCTATTTGAAATTGTATAGCCCAAATGTCCTTTTGAGCTGTAGGCCTGGGTTCTATTCTGCCTTAGCACTGCAAAGAGAGAAGAGTGCGTGTGTGCCTGATGTCTAGAAGGGTCGTTATTACCGGGCTGGGATGTGTTACTCCGCTGGGACGGTCGGCGCGAGAGTCATGGAAGCGGTTGGTGCAGAGGGACAGCAACGGCATATGCCGGCTGCGGTCGCTGGCGAACTATGAGCAGTTCGCGAAGTGGGAGTCAATATTCCCGGAGACGCTGGGTGTCGGGGCGGTGGAGGGGCTGGATCAGCTGGTGGAGGAGAACAGTGTTTTGTTCAGCTCACAGGACGAGCGGAGGATGTCGAGTTTCATAAAGCTTGCTGTGCTGTCTAGTTACGAGGCACTGGGACAGGCTGGGCTGATCGACAAGCAGACTCTTAAGCTAGTGTCTGCAGTTGATGCCGACAGGTTCGGTTGTCTCATCGGATCCGGGATTGGGTCAATCGCGGACATTTACGAGACAGCACTCGCTTTTGACTCCAGTATCAGGAAAAATAGGGTCAATCCATACTTCGTGCCAAGGATATTGACGAACATGGCTGCTGGGAATGTTGCAATAAAGTTCAACCTTCGAGGCCCGTCGCACAGTGTGTCTACAGCCTGTGCCACAGGGAACAATGCAATTGGTGATGGTTACAACATGATCAAGCTCGGGATGCAGGATATGTGCTTGGCAGGTGCAGCAGAGGCGAGTGTGCATCCGCTGAGCCTGGCGGGGTTTTTGAGGGCGAAGAGTATAACACTGGATGGCATCTCCAGACCCTTCGATAAAAACCGCAGTGGCTTCGTGTTAGGGGAAGGTTCTGGTGTGATGGTACTGGAATCATTAGAAAGTGCAATGGATCGAAAGGCTCATATCTTGGCAGAAATCGTAGGCTATGGAATGAGTTGTGATGCATATCATATTACTTCCCCACCTGAAAACGGAGAGGGTGCTGCAAGAGCAATGAAGATGGCCATAGATCTTTCTCACGGTGGCGTGAAGCCAGAAGAAATCAGCTATGTCAATGCTCACGCTACATCTACCAAACTCGGGGATATAGCTGAATGCCAGGCCATTCATGCTAACCTGATTGAGAACATTGACAGAGAGAAACCGATTTATGTATCCAGTAACAAGGGTTCTATGGGCCATTTATTGGGCTCTGCCGGTGCAGTCGAAAGCATATTTACCGTACTCTCGTTACTAAAGAAAACAGTTCCACACACATACAATCTCAAAGACCCTCTAACAGAGTTTGAGTCGTCAAAAATGCAGCTTGTTAAAGATAGTCCACTCGAAGTGGAAGATATGAATTATGCATTGTGTAACAGTTTTGGTTTTGGCGGTGTAAACACAGCCGTACTGTTTAGAAAATGGGATGGAGCATGAGATAATAGCTGCTGGGGTTCTGGAGGTTCCTTAGTACCAAGCCTTTGCATTTTTATTGTTTTTCGGTTGATAAATAAATGGCTTGTGTTTTATATCTAGTTTCTATTATTTTATCTAGATGTTAAATAGTGTTACATGCAGTTATATTAATATGGATTTTTTATTCTAAAATGAAAATATTAGTAATGCTGAAATCAGATGCTATCCTCATGTTGAGAGTGTTTAATGCAGGAAATAAAAAAAAACTTCGTAATAGAACCGAGTGATATAAGCAAGGAAACAAGAAGTAACCATGCGAGCAATGAATAAAACGAGAGTGCCAAAGTTTTCTTTTTGTTTGTTTTGACTTAACGGCCGAAATACTTGAGCTCGAAAGGTCTGATGATGTTGAAGACGATGAAAGCCCAGGAGCCACCGAGTTCGATACCGATGTCACCACCGTATTCTCCGATGAGCCTGCTGATCTCTCCTGTCCAGTAAGATTGGGACATACCTAGCGCGACACCGAAGGCACCGACAACCAAGGCCACGGTTCCTGCTATGCCGATAGGCAGTTTCTTAAAGTCGTTCCAGTCGTTGATGTTGTAGTTCCTGAAGCTGTTGCGTCTGTAGATGAAGTGTTCGGAGAGCGCAATGCAGATATAGATGGACAGGTAGTACGCAATGGAGTCCATGAAGTAGTTCATGAAGGTGGAGAAGAAGTAACATGCGGGGATGGAGATACCCAAGGCAGCGAGGTTACCGATCATGGTCCACACAATTCTTGGGATCTTGGCAAATGGCTCCCAGACGGACTGAGCGGACAGTGCGATGGTGTACATGTTTGGCACGTTGTTGGCGACGGTGGACATGGCGAGGATGACACAGCAGAACTGGCCGAACCCGTGGAGAGAGTCTGGGACCAGGATAGCGAAGGTCAGGCCACCCATTCCGTTGTTCTCGTAGTAATCCTTCCATGGAGTGTAGTCCACGGCGGCTTGTGCGCAGGCACTGCCAAGGATCATGGTGAAGAACAGTGGGAAGGCGAGACCTGCGGTCAGCGCGAAGAAGATCTTGTATGAGTTGGTGTTTCTTGGCATGTAGACGGTGTAGTCTGCGGCGTAGGTGGTCCACCCGGCGGCAAAGCCGAAGACCGCTGAACCGAAGGAGAGCACACTACCGGCGGTGGTTGGGCCAGAGCCCCATGCGCCGTTGTGGAACTTACCCGAGATCTTCAGTCTGGCGATGATGACGAGGAAGACAGCGAAGTTAGGGATCCATGAGTACTTCTCGTAGAGGTGGATGATACGGTAGCCGAAGAAAGAGACGAGGATGGTTGCGCCGATGATGACGATACAGCCTCCCCACAGCGGCAGGCGGTGTGGGCCCGGGTTGATCTCGTTGAGCAGCTGGGATGCGGCGACCGTGTTGACGATACCCCAGCCGACACAGGCGACGGAGTTGATCAGGGCGAATATCCTCGCGGTGATGTTCCCGACGAGGAAACGAGAGAGGACCATCTGCCTGAGGCCAAACTTCGCGCCGAAGACGGAGAAGAAGGCGACCGGCAGCAGCCCGAGGATGTTGAAGAAGACGATGGTGAGCACGGAGTCGCCGAAGTTGAGGCCGAACACGAGCGGGCCGAGACCCCCGATGGCGAGCGCCGGCAGCACCATGTTCGCCGAGAACCACATCGAGGCGGCGTTTATCAGAGAGTCGTCGTTCTTCTCATCGTCGGTGATGGGCTCGATACCCTTCGTCTCCGCGCTGATCATGGCAGCCAGCCTGTTGAAGATGGAGAGCTTCGTCTCGAGCACATCGGTGTTGTCGTTCACCTCCGCCTCGACCTCCGCGAAGGCCTGCTCATCGCTGTAGCCCTTGGACTTCAGCTCCTCCTGCATCTCCATATCGTAGTGTTTTTCCGTATAAGACATAGTTACGTGTAAGAATGGGATTACTTAGTGCTTGCTATATAAGTTAGCTCTTGTGGGGAGAACTGGTCTAAAAAAATTAAAACCCACTCCCCACCCTCCTTATATATCAACCGAATACAAGAAGAAGTTAAATAATTTAAATGATTAATTAATTGAGATTAGCACAATTGAGAGAGGGTCACGTAATAAGCATAGGGATGAAAGAAAAAAAAGAAATTCTGGACAAGAAATCCTCGAGGAGAAAAAAAGAAAGCAAGCGGCGTGCGCTCTGTTCATCGCGCCTTCGATGCTCCTGCACGCGATGTTTCTGCGCATCCCGATTTCTCTGCATCGCATTTCTGTCCTCGAGCGTCGAAAATCCCATTGTGCTGGTTAGTGGGCCCTCTCTGCGCCTTGTGTTTCTCTGTGCGCCTTGTGTTTCTCTGTGCGCCATATATTTCTTTGTGCGCATCTGTGCGCTATTATCTACGTCACCGCGGGTTCCCCCTCTGCTGCCACTGTGTGTGGCACATCCACGCGGCCTCGCTACGGCCGCGCCTGTGTCCCCCCCCCACTGGCTGGGGCAGGGTCAAAAAAAAAAGAACTTGGTCTGTGCAAGTCGCATTGTGCAAAGTGATATGGTTCGTGTATAGCTATTTACAGAATGTGCGGGGGGACGGGGGGAGGACCCCCCCTCTCTCGGTTAATGTATATACTGCCGCACGTTCACGGCACGCGCTCGCCGTCTTTCGTTACGACCTCGCCGCTGAGTGGTTGCAGGGACTCATACTGTTTGCGGAGCTCCTGCTGCAGGTCGTGCTCGTTCCGGTTGAGCTCCCGCTTGGCGTCTGTGCCCGCGGGCATCAGCTTCTTGGCCCGCTTCTCCGCCACCCGCTGCGCGTCCTTGATCGGCCCCTGGTGCAGCGTCTCCCGCTCCAGCGCCTGCACATAGTGCACCCCAACCACAGTCACCGCAGTGACTACCAAACTCACCCCAAACGTGATCTTGCTCGCCCTACTCATTCTTCCTGCCCTCTGCCTCTGGCTCTCTCTCTACTCCCGCCCATCCGACCTCTATGCATACACACACATATACCCACACATATACCCACACATATACACCCCCCCCACTGCCCCCCGCACCTCTTTGGGCTGGCGATGCCCTTACCCTGACAACGTGACTTGTCTTTGGATACGGTCAAAGGGGTCGTTGACTCGTTAGCAACCATCAACCACCCCACCCCCCCCCTTCTCTATCACTACACTGCACCGAGCCCTGGAGTCACTTCTACAACTCAATTATATATTTACAGAGCTCATCAATTGTCTAGAGGCACCGTCTTTCACTCCCACACATCGCCCCCCCACAAACCCAATGACTTACATCAAGGCTGACCCGAACGGCAGGAGCCCGAGGAGCGGCCGCAAGAACAGCGCCATTGTGGGCGCACCCACTGCAACGTCTCTCCAGTTCCTGCACAAACCACAGCGTGTCTCGCAGCTCAACAAGGACAGGTTCCCGGAAGAAGAGCTGCTCCGCAACACCCAGCTCAACAAGAACATCCCGCCTCGCACAGTGGACTCAGACTACGGTACATACTCCGGCGCTGCACAGAACGGTGGTAACAGCCCGGAGGACATGGAGGAGCTCTCCCCGCGCTCGACCCTCCCGGACCTCGAGCGGCTCAACCTCGACGGGCTCGCGGCAGCAGACGGCGACGCTACATACGGACAGACGTACGCATACGACGACGGGGCGGACCCCGCGCCGTTCTCCCCGCCGGTGTACAAGAAGTCCGGCGAGCTCGTCAAGAGCTCGCTCAAGCGCAGGTCGAAGTCCCTCCCCAGCACGCCGGGCCTCGCGGCGCCCATGCACGTCGCCATCCGCGCGCCGAACGCACTCGTCCGCAGCAAGAGTGTGCACTTCGACCAGAAGGCGCCCGTGCGCTACTTCAACGAGAACGAGCGGCCCATCGACGTCTCCAACGCAGACATATACGAGCAGTACGGGCGCTACACGGGCGGCTACGCCGCAGCAGCGTCCGACGCGCACAGGAACAAGGCCGATGAGCTCTCGGCGATGGTGCAGAACATGTCGCTGGACCAGAAGACGCGGGACAGGATCCATGCGCTCGAGAAGGAGTCGCGCAGAGTTGAGAACGGCAGTACCAGCGGGCCTGCGGGCAGCGCCGGCAAGAAGGACAAGAAGCTGAGGAAGAGCAAGCGGTTCGCGGCGATGCAGAGCAAGTCCGGCGAGTCCGATAAGGAGAACGAGTCGCCGTCGCCCTCTTCGTCCAGCGACAACTCCGCGAACTCGAGCAACAGCTCGCTCAAGGACATGGCCAACGGGCAGAAGCCGGTGATAAACAAGTTCAGGTCGGACCTGGGCCCTATGATGCTCGGCGGGAAGGCAAGCTTCCTAAGCTCCGGGAACATCGTCCAGCCAGGGCAGCAACGCGTGGTCGGTCTTTACAACGAGAACTTCCCGATCCTGAGCAACAAGAACCCAAAGAGCCTGAAACTGAACATCTTCATCAACCTATCGCAGCAAAAGGAGGTCTTCCTACAGGAGCTCTCCCTGCACATACACAGGGAGCGCGCATTCTTCAGCCCCGGAGCCGGCGTCGACAGCGGGACGCCTATGAACACCAGACTGCTGAGCGGGCGGGTGCTGGTTAAAAATATATTCTTCGACAAGCACGTCGTGATCAGATACACGTGGGACAGCTGGAGAACTGTTGGCGAGGTTGAGTGTGTCTGGGTCAGCGACGGCGTTGGCGTGGTCCCAGGCGGCAGCAACATGGACGTATTCCACTTTGTGATTGATGACGCCAGTAAGTGGGCCGGCAAGGCAAGACTCGAGTTCTGCATCCAGTACACGACGCGGGACGACATACATAGACTGGAATTCTGGGACAACAACTTTGGCAAGAACTACGCGGTTGACCTGGTGATGGACGGCTTTAGAAACCCATTCGCAAGTGCGCTTCGATAATAAATTTACAATTCAATGGTGGAGGGGAGAACAAATGATACATTAGAGAGTTTTCTTTTTTCGGTTGGGCCGTGTTTCTACCCTGGCTTTTTACTTTTTCTTCCTGCAAAAGGAATTACTTCCCCCACTTCCTCTTTGTCGGTTAAAGCGCGGTTACTCCTTTCTTTTTTTAATGACTTCAATTCCTCACTTCACTTCACGTTTTTATAACATTGCTTCCCACCCTTAGATATTTCCTTCGCCAGAAATTCATGAATAATGACTATATATATCCTCTTTCCTGTAAAAACAAAGAAATGAAGAAAACTTTAGACGAAGTAAAGTAACGAACAGAGCTGCACATGTACTCCACCCAATGACTATATACACAGAGAGTACTCCATCCAATAACTATATACATTACTTCAAGCCGTTTATATTAACGTATTTTATGACTTCACGTGACAGATGTGACTCATTTTTTTCGATTTCCTGCACATTTGCGATATATCTGGCCAGTACATATTGTGATGGCGGCCTGCACCGGTGGTACATACATATACAATGCTCACTGACGTTGTAGAGTCAATACTAATTCGTCCCGCCCACAAAAAGACAGCTTGCGCCCAGACCCCACACTCTACCAATATCCACAGTCCCTGTTGAGCACTAGTGTGGCAATGTGTCATTCCGGTGTTTCCTGCGGGGCCTTCTAAGTGTCGTCTACCCGTAAGGCCACGGGTGTCGGGCGGGCAGCGAAAAAAATTTGGTCCGACGGTCGATCCTTCCACCTCGATGCCTATATAAGACCGGCTCGAGCAACTCGGATAAGGTCTTTCGGGGGTCTTGAAGTGTTTCTATGAGTTGCTGGAGCTGAAATCAACGTCCGATTGCTACTTGACTGTCCTGTGAGCGTGGTTTTTTTGAGATTCGTCCCAGATAGTAAATACTGTTGGAAGGACTACGAAAAAGGAAAATAAGGCAAGAACTTAGATTGAGATGGTTTACTCTGCCAGTGCTAATTCAAACTGGGTTGTGCAGAAGTTCGGTGGTACGTCTGTTGGTAAGTTTGCCACGCAGATTGTGGATGACATTGTGAGGTACTACTCTGCTCCGCAGAGTGAGGGAGGTTTCGACAACAATGTGGCCGTGGTGTGCTCGGCGCGGTCTACGTATACCAAGCAGGAGGGTACTACTTCGCGGCTGCTGCGGTGCTGTGACCTAGCGTCGCAGGATCTGGACTACAGCGACATCATTGAGACCATAAGGCAGGACCACGTTAGCAATGCGGAGATGTATTTGGGGGACTCGTCTGAGATGGTGAAGCTTGTCGCGGACACCAACAAGGAGCTGGACCTTGTGGACAAGTACCTATCTGCGTCCAAGATCCTGGGGGAGGTCAGCAACAGGACCACCGACCTTGTCATGTCCTGCGGTGAAAAACTAAGTTGTCTGTTCATCGCCGCGCTGTGCAACTCCCGTGGCTGCAAGGCGAAGTATGTGGACTTGTCTGCAGTCATTCCCTCTGACTATCAGGCTTCAACACTGGACAACACGTTTTACACATTTTTAGTTCAAGCACTAAAGGAGAAGCTGGCACCCTTCGTGAACTCCGAGGAAAGAGTTGTTCCTGTCTTCACCGGTTTCTTCGGCTACGTCCCTATGGGCCTGCTGAACGGTGTCGGCCGTGGATACACAGACTTGTGTGCAGCCTTGATAGCTGTCGCACTGAATGCCGATGAGCTGCAGGTGTGGAAGGAGGTTGATGGTATTTTCACAGCTGATCCACGTAAGGTTCCACAGGCGCGTTTGCTGAACAGCGTCACTCCAGAGGAGGCCTCAGAATTGACTTACTACGGTTCCGAAGTCATCCATCCGTTCACAATGGAGCAGGTCATCATGGCTAAGATTCCAATCAGAATCAAGAACGTTCAGAATCCAAAGGGTTCAGGTACTATTATCTACCCAGATAACGTCGCTAAGAAGGGTGAATCGACCCCTCCACATCCACCTGAGATATTTGAGTCCACTTTCTTCGAAAAGAAGCGGAGAGGAGCTACAGCTATCACTACTAAGAACGATATAGTCGTATTAAACGTCCACTCGAATAAGAAAACTCTTTCTCACGGCTTCTTGGCCGAGATCTTCACTGTCTTGGATAAGTACAAGCTGGTTGTTGACTTGATTTCCACGTCTGAGGTCCACGTCTCTATGGCTCTCCCAATTCCAGATGGCGACTCCATGAAGCTGCTGAGACAAGCGGTTGAAAAGTTGAAGCCTTTGGGATCAGTAGATGTCATCAAGAAGATGTCTATCGTCTCTCTTGTTGGTAAGCAAATGAAACAATTCATTGGTATTGCAGGTACTATGTTCACCACACTAGCTGAACAAGGTATTAACATTGAAATGATTTCCCAAGGTGCTAACGAGATAAATATCTCTTGTGTCATTGACGAAATTGACTCTATAAAGGCCCTACAGTCCATCCACAAGAAGCTTCTGGATGAGCAACCAGGTGACGGCGTTGAACAATTTGAACATGCTGTCGATGAAAGATTAGAACAAATAAAAAGACTAAATTTATAAAGGATTTGAAGAACGCATTAATTAGATTGGGTGAGAAAAGCATCGAAGACATTTTTGCGTACCTAGTGCTATGTTATTGAATGAATTTTATCAGTGGTGTTGAATTTATTTTCTAAGCAGGAGTTATTTCTTTTCCACTTTACTAGTTCTTTCAACGTGAGTAGACCACCTGATTTATTGTGTTCTAAATACCCGTATCCATTCTAACACGATACTTTGTGTACGTCATATATCCGTATTTAGACTTTGTTTAAATGATCTTTCTAAAATTATAATGACATTTTTGAATTTGTTTGCTATCTTCAGTAATTGAAAGCACTGAACATATTTGAAGTATAATCGTAACAAAAATTTCTTATTTAGTTTTAATTATTCATATCTACAATTGGTAAATGTTCATCAATTTTCGTAACATACTCTTCTTATCTGGAAATTCCACCGGTTTGTATTTCGTTTTTCCCTGTCTTGTATAACTTATGATATCTTTGATTTCCTTTTTGTCCAATTTGTAACGAGTTCCATTGTTGGCCTGGTTGATCAACCATTCGCATGTCCTTCCCATAACCTCGTCAAAATTTGGATAGGTATACTTTTTAGGAACACCTGTTTCCCTCTCCACCTCAATCACCTTCAGATGCTTCGAGATGTCCCGGAAAGTTAAATAGTTCCCACCAAATATCAGTGAATCCTCTGGTGTGTAAACCACATGAATGTATCCGGCCGGTATCATGAATAGATCACCCCCATTAAGTTCCATTGCAATACCCTTTTCAAGTTCATTTCCAAGAAATGTTGAGTTCTGGTATGAACTGGTTGACCACTCAATGTACTTAGTAAGATTGTGCACTGTAGGAGGATAAAGAATAAATCGTTTCTTTCCGAATACTAAGTTATAGTACACAGAACTGCCCGCAAAGTCCAAATGGTAGTCTGTAAATGCATCCTGTACAGACATTAAACAGTATTTGGTGACTTTAGGTCTGGGGATGTCATCTTCATCAATTCGTTCCCTTTTCCAAACGATGTCTACTAAATCTTTCTCATCCACAATTTTTGGCCTTTGAAATTGTAACGATTGAACCCCGGAGACCTCTAGAGATATTACGTTTCTAATTCTGTCCCGTGATGAATGGTTTTTATTGAAATAGTCATTCCATTGTCTCATTGTCCATCGTTCGTTTTCCTGTGATTGCACGTCCATTACGTTCACAGGATGATCTTCACCAACACAGCCCATAACCTCCTCAACTGTTAGCACATTTTTATCCTTTCCTGCTATCTGCACTGATATTCCACTACTCCACGGGTCTATGATTTTTAAAGGCTTGTCTATGCTGTCGAATTTATTAACATAATCATCGTAAGTCATCGCAGAATCGCAAGACCATTTCTCAAACTCACGATTGAAAGATGCAATGTGGGGGTGAATAAACTTGGAAACTTTGTCCTCACCTTCGTTTAGGGCCGAATAGTCCAGCTGCACGGTCCGCCTAAAGTTGTATCGCCTCCTCTTGTTAGATACATTGTCATCTTCCTCCTCCTTCCGCTTGAGAGTGAGAACGTTACTCTCTTCAAGTGCCATCGCCACACGCACTATTGCTATCTATGTCATTCAATGGATCCTTGAGAATAAGCGATTTGGATGTCACTCAGTTGTTTTGTGTAAGCTTCTCAGTATTAATATTATGATTTCTCAATTTTATTAGTGAAGGAAAAAATTGTTACTTTTAGAGCACTGAGCTGGAGAAACCGAAAAAGGTCTTGCGCTTCAAAAGAAGAGAGACATAACCAGGAGTACGAAAGCAATTGAAAGGAACTCAATAAAGCATCATCAGAATAGCTTTTAAAGATATGCTGGCTAGGAGTTCTTTGTCTAGGGTTTTTGGGTTAGTGAAGCAGCAGCGTGGCGTCGTCAACATGAGCCCCCGGCGTAAGTCAGTAATTGACGTCAATTTCGACAAGAAAGATACGTCTAAGCAGATCAACAGCAACTTTGTGCCACAGTTTTCAAGGTCATCTATATATGATCCGTTTGACTTTTCTTTGGCTCGTTTGAACTTAAATAAGAAGATGAACTCACCCAAGATGGCACACCTGGACCTCTTTGAGAAGCATGGATTGAACCCAATGAACTTCTACGCGCGTCCGGAGATTCTATCTTATTATGTGGGTTCAACAGGTAAGATTCTTCACAGAGATGTTACTGGTCTTTCAGCCAGGAATCAGCGACGCATGGCGAAAGCTATCAGAAGATGCCAAGCCATTGGCTTGATGTCCAAAACTCATAGGTATACCAATTTTCTAGATTAAGAATGAACTCTGGTCGGACAGCATATGTATTTTGTGATATCCCCATTTTTACTTGTATATAAACTAATTGAAAATGAAAATGATGAAAGTGAATCATCTAAGTTTGCTGCATGAGGCGGAGTTGAAAAGAAGTACGTTTACTTTTAGTGTGTTAATCTATATTGTCTATACGGTAAATCCTTAATATCTAAGTTTATTTCATTAAGATTTATGGGTAGATCTAGGAGACTCACTCCTTATCCTCGCTAATGTACTTGACATCCCATTCCATCTTGATGTCCCATCTGCTGCCCTTAGCAGCCCAGCTGACGTACTTCACGAACTCAAGAACACTTTGGTCTCTCAAAACCAGGTTAAATGTGTTCCAGCTTGGTGGGTTGTTGACCAAAACGGAGTCACCGTTGTCGTCAGTACGGTAGACAGAGGCGTCCTCAACATCTCTGTGCATTCTTTCCTCCTCTTCGTTATTCTCGTCATCAATCATGTAAAGCTCGTAACCACCGACTTCACCGGACTCCCAGCCATCAGTTGGTGTTAGACATAGGTTACCGACAAGGATAGAGTCTAGTACACCCTCGACGTCTTGCAGGAACTCGTTCAGACGGCATTGTGTTGCTAAGGTGAAATCATTACCTGGTCTGAATCTTCTGATCAGAATTTGCTCACTCAATGGGCATAGAGCAGTCAATAAAGTCAGGTACTTCTTGAAGATGGTACTCTTGTGGAAGATAGCCAAATCAATCAACTTCAGTTCAGTGTCAACTGCACCGTTGGCTTGCAAGGTTTCCCTCAAAAGCTCGAAGTTTGGCAACTCCTCGTTATTTAAAGCTTCCATAATGTCAGATGCCTTCAATAGCTTGCGGGGATTCTTACCATCGATGTACATGTATCTCCACTTGTGGGCTGGCATGGCAGTCTGCCATGGAGACTCGACGTCCTTGGCCAGGTATGGGCAGTCTTTCTCCAACTCCTCGGTCTTGATCATCTTCTTCAACATCTCAGAGACTTCTTCGTTCAGGAAGTCCTTGATCTGTAAGGTAGAGTTTTCCAAGAAGTAGGTCTGTAGCTTCTTGATACCCTCCTTACTCAAGTGCTCAGAGGAGATGAACTTAGCCAAGTAGGCGTATTCCTCCTCAGACAAGAAGTCGGTGTCCTGGACAACACTCTTGACCTCGTCTTCGTCGACCTTCTTGCCGTCAGCAGCAAAGAGCACCTTCTCAAAGTGCTTGACCTGGTGGTGGGGCAATATGTCTCTTTCTTGCTTTGGGTACTCGAAGTCCTGCAAAACGTTAGTCTCCAACTGGGACAAGGTAGAGGTGTTGTTCTTGACCCACTCTTCCTCCTGACCAGGGGTGAAACCTGGCTCGCCCTCCTGTGGGAAGTGGTACCAACCCTGGATGGATAGTCTGTGTTTGTCGACCTTGACCTCCTCAACGTCGTGGAAGGAAAACCCTGGCAGCACCTTGAAGAAAGCAATCTCGTTGAACTGAGGCACGAACTTAGCGCATGGGTCAGTCTCCGGGATGTTTGGCAAGATACTCGAGAACAGTCTCAACCCACCACCGTACTGGGGCTTCCACTTACGGTCTGGGTCGGGCAGGTAAAGAATGAAACTGATACGTCTCGACCCAATCACATCGTCGTGCGTAAGCAAGTGGCAGCCCTTGGTGTAAGTGTTGACACTCATGTCCATCTTCGAGCCCGAAAGCTTACCGGCACCGGTCACGTAGCCAATCATGTCTCTGTACACATCAGAGTACAGAATCTCACGCAGCTTGAACATGTTAGGCAACCTCGACAGATCGTTCCAGTCTAGCCCGGAAAGGTTGGCCAGATCACCACTCTGGTTCACCTTGTAGATGTCGGTCTCCTTCTTCGTGAAGTGGATTTCGCTCTCGATCTCCTTCCGCACAGCACGCAGAAGATCATCAGACACCAGCTGGTGGATGTTACCCCAGTTGTATGGCGCAGAAGTGTCAATCTGCTCCTTCAACTCCTCCCTGTACTCATCAGTCCACAGCTTTGGGTTGAACAGCGACTTCACCTTGTCCTCCTCCAACTGGATCTGCTTGCTCCCACTCTCTTCGCTCTCGCCCTTTCTCTT
>JAJLUB010000001.1:205888-280554 GCA_030564085.1 Nakaseomyces uthaithaninus
TTTTTTTTTTTTTTTTTTTTTTTTCAGGCGCAACTGGGCTTCCTCTCTCTCTCCCTGCGGCCTCGTCTGGGGTATGCAAGTGTTGCAGCTGCCTACACTGCCTCCTTCTACGGTGCTTCCTCTGCCCCACCCAACTCTCTCACAACAGGGCACCCCCCACCACCATACGAGCAATCACCTCATCCGAATTAGCACGTGAGTGTGACTATATTGAACAGTGGTGCATACGTGTGCTATGTAGGGCTAATGAGTAGCGGCTTCTTGCTCTTCTGACGCAATGTTGTATGTCTTTAACTATATGTATTATAGATGTATAAAAAAGCTAGTTCTTGGGCAGCGGCTCCACAACGAGCTTGTCGAAGGTGTACATCTGCGAGATGACCGCCTGCCGCTTCAGCACGCCCAGGTCCCGCTGCGCGTCCCGCACCAGTAGCTCCGTCTGCGCCGCGTCCGCCAGCCTGTTCGCCCGGAACTCCGTCCGCGCCTTCCTCAGGAAGTACTCCCGGAAGTTGTAGTCGTTGAACCTGCCCGCGTTCTTTATGATCTGCTTGTACAGCCCCAGTACCTGGCTCCTGCTCGTCATCCTTGCTTCCCTTTCCCCGTCCTGGACCCATGGAGCAGTACCAACAACCCCTTCCAATACCTCACGTCCCCCACCCTATATATATCGCAAAGGTGTCAATAGCTCACACACCCCGGCCAAAGAAGGCGAGGTTAGGCACACACCGGGGAGGATGGGGGCCCTTAGTAATCAACTTCGTTACCCGGATGAAGGCACAAGTGCTCATCACATATGACGTCACCCGGTACACGCAGAGCGGCGGCGAGCCATGCCAATGCCCCCCACCGTGTGGGGTATGGAGGTCGGTGGTCTGCCTCTCCATGAGTTCCCGACTGTACTCAGTGTGTCTACGTAACACCTTGAATGTACCTACGTACCACCTTGAATACACCCACACGGAAGTTCAGCCTTGTGGCAGGGTGCCAGCAAAAAAGAAATAAGAAAAATTCACGTTTGGAAAAAAATAGGTCCTACCCGGATTCGAACCGGGGTTGTTCGGATCAAAACCGAAAGTGATAACCACTACACTATAGAACCATAATGGATCTGTTACACCTTCTGTAAGGGTGTGCAGCTATATCGAGTGTTCTGGATAAAACCTTGTGTTCCTATTTATGCTGCAATAGCTGTTTCCCTTCTCTCATTGACTACCCATAGGTTCGTGTGTTGCTTTACACTGTACACTTCTGGGTTTAGAACGTCTCACCAGGGTTCATCGATCTCTCTAACAGGCCCCTCCATGAAAAAAAAAAAATAAAAATAAAAAGGCCTTTTGGAAATTGTATGGCGATGCGATGATTTTTGTAATATTTTGTTCTTTTATTTCTGAATTTTGGTAGCTCATCGCTGTATTTACACATTGCTTTGTGCACACGGTCTGGCAATCACCAATTGACATAGATTTTTCTCACTAGAACTACTTCTGGGTTGGAAGCATCGCCATGGTGAAGGATACAGCGTTCTACGATGTGCTGGGTGTTTCCCCAGACGCTACACCAGCAGATATCAAGAAGGCGTACCGTAAGAAGGCCATACAGACACACCCGGACAAGCATCCAGACGACCCCGATGCGCAAGCGAAGTTCCAGGAGGTCGGAGAGGCGTACCAGGTCCTCAATGATCCCGAACTGAGGAAGCGCTACGACGAGTTCGGCAAGGACAACGCCGTGCCCCAGCAGGGCTTTGAGGATGCTGAGGAGTACTTCACGGCCATGTTCGGCGGCGACGGGTTCAAGGACTGGATCGGGGACTTCTCACTGTTCAAGGAGCTCAATGAGGCCACTGAGATGATGGACGAGGGGTCCGCAGCGGGCGAGGGTGCACCATCGGCTGACGGTGCAGCCACTGGAGAGGGTACGCATGTGGTGCAGCATGATGGGAAGACTAGTGCCGCCAAGCCAGGGAAGCTTTCTAAGGAGCAAAGAGAGAAGCTAATGGAGATGGAAAAGAAGAGACGGGCAGAGATGGCCAAGCAAGTTGAAGAGCTCGCAAAGAAGTTGAACGACAAGCTTCTAAAATATAGCCTCGCAGTTAAAGGTCACCATCTCGATGAGTTCTCAAAAAAACTGGACCAAGAAATTGAAGAGCTGAAACTTGAAAGTTTCGGTTTGGAGCTGTTATATCTGATAGCCAGGATATACAAGACGAAAGCGAACAACTATCTAATGGCCAAGAAGACCTTTGGCTTCTCCAAGATATTCACCAGCACAAGAGATAACGCTCGTAGTGTCAAGTCTGCCTATAATTTGCTATCTACAGGTATGGAGGCTCAGAGAACTATGGAGCAGATGAGCAAAGTCGATGAGGATGCCTTGGACCAATACGAGAAGGCCAAATTCGAACAGGACATGGCTGGTGCTGCGTTAGGCGTGATGTGGGCAATGAACAAGTTTGAGCTGGAGAGGAAGTTGAAAGACGTTTGCAACAGCGTGTTGAATGATAAGACAGTGCCATCGAAAGAGCGTCAGGAGAAAGCAAAAGCAATGCTGTATATCGCATCGAAATTCGCTAGCGCTAGGAGATCTCCTGAAGAAGCAGAAGATGCTAAGGTCTTTGAAGAATACATTTTGGGGGAGAAACAGAAACACAAGAAGTGAAAATAATAACCAAGAGATTTTGGAAATAGAAGCCCCTTCTGAATGGGTTTTTTTCCTGCTTAATTCCTTTTGTTTTTTTTACTGCTAATTTATCCATCTCTTTCACTCTCAACACTCTCCTCATTATCTCCATGAAAGCATTGGAACCAGTTTACTGCATGACCCCATACTTGTACACTACCGAAAAGCTACAATCAGTAATTTTTAATACCACATATTATCTATTTGTCTACTATATATACGTTCATTCACATATCAGATTACAAAGTTAGCTTTTGTTACATGAATTACCACATATAGTGGAAATAGAACCACAGCGTACACCACTATTTAACAACTTGTGTTTCCGTTGGTTTTATGCAACTGTAGCATGGAACACCGAATCACAGACTATCAATACCCATTTTATTAACAATAGGCCCTGGGGATTCCATCGGAATAGCCTTTCTTTGTGGTACGCGTCTCCAGCTTGCCTAGAACACGTCGTACTAAGCCGAGTCTCTGGTTATCACACTACAGGAAAATTTGATCCCGCTATAATTTGTGATTCCACTTCAGGTGTGTTTGCAACTATAGAATCCTTGTCTGGTGGTGTATCTATGGATTCGACGGCTCAGAACCACTTTAACTAGAGCTCAACTTGCTGTTGGTGCCAATCTCTAAGCTAAGAGCCTATTCTGCGAGCTTGGCTGAACTAGAAAAGCTGCTGATAAGAACAAAAAGCCTATAGAATTCTGCATAAGGCGTTACCGGGATTTGCATAACCTGTACTCCATTATAGTGCCCTTACATTTCTTTGTGATAACGTACTAAACCATTTTTTGTTTTTCTGCATTTGTTGTATATTTGTGTTGTTAATATTTGCATGATTTTAGATTATAAGAGTGATGGAGAGTACTTCAAATACATTGTTCAGCAAACTGGCGAATTTTGGTAAAAGGAAGCCACAACCGCTTACTGACTTCTCAGAAATATACGCCAAAATTGCGAATGAGAGCATTTATTTTCTAAAATTGGAAGAGAAAGGGCATTTCAAGCAGGCGGTTCAGGGATGGAAGGCAATGTGTACTAATGTAATGTTTCAACTGACTATGGTCGAGAGGCAGTACCCAAACATAAGCAAGTACTCTCAAGAGGAAATAGATGTACGAGATGGCATTACTGAACTGTACCAGAAGGGTCTCGTGAACTTGGAACGGGTGAAGCATTTGCTGGCAGAGTATGGAGATCATGTGGATGAAAATCATCTGACGTATACTGAAGTGACCCAGAAGAGAAGAATAAATTCACCAATGAAGCCTATACCAAATAAGGTTGCTCAACCTACTACATCGAACGGGAATGCAAGACCACGCAAAATGTTTACGTCCCTTAGGGGCCAAGAACCGCAGCGCAGGGACAATTATCGTGCGGAAGATGCTCGTGGTAATGTCTTTAATTCTCACAGCAATGAGAATATCATGCAAGATAATCCATTTGATGATGAAAAGCAGACTAAAGTATATTTTGCAACTTCTAAACCACTAGGTAAACCAAAACTTAATCAAAATAAAAGTGTTGTTTCAGATTATTTCGATGACTTTGACGACTACGAGGGTGAGAGCGAACATAATGATGAAGATACAATTGCAGATCTGATTGATTTAAATAGTGACATTGCGGTAGCCAGTAGTGACAAAACAAATAGGAACGTGAAATTACCATCGAGGCAGAGCACAATTGCTCTGAAAGATATTGCAAGAATGAACAGAAGGATATCAAAGCACTTAACTGTCAATCCAGTTGTTGAAGAAGACTTTGAATTTGATGTGGATGATTATTTTGCAGATGATTACTCAGATGACTCTGAGACGGAGGTCAATGATGAAACCAAAGCAAGGTTAGATGCTTTGAGTAGACTAAGTGGAAAGGATGATATTTCCTCAAGCGTTTCAACGACATCCTCTTCTTCATCACAATTATCTGAAGTCAAGGATTCAACAGTCCCTATTGAGGTTCCAATTGCACCCCCACCTTTACCACCTTTACCCTCACTTCAAAATAGTTCGGACAAAGATATATGGAACACCTCACGAAACATTCCCATGAAGAACAAAGGCACAGCTTCTTCTTTAAATGTAATGAGCTCCAAAATTAATGAGAATAACAAACCAGTTGGAATCCCAGATAATACACGGATTCCTCAACAAAAAGTCCCTCCTAAACCAATACAATCGAACGTTTCGTCAAGAACTCAGAAAAAGAGAGAACCACAACAGGAAAAACCAAGGATAAAAATTGAGAATTACTTAGATAATGGCCAATCACAGCAAATATCTGCCGCTGCAGTGGCAAAATTAGTATATACCAAACAAGCAGGTAGTAATCAATCTCTCCAGAAACCGGTGGCTGAAAGAAAAGCTGTTATCAGAACCGCTAAACCGGTTGCGAAAACAGTAAAATCAGGCTCTACAAGGGGGGGCACTGCCGTTAAAAGACCAATACCTTCGAAAACAAACACGGATCCAAAATCAACGGCTGTTTATAAATTGAAATCGGCAAGTAAAAGTAATGGATTAGTGAATAATAGAACTGTTGGAGGACCAACAACAGCAAATAAAGCTACTAATGTAAAACCTAAAAAATTGGTGAAAAAATCTGCAACCTCAAATGGCCCAGTTTCAAAGCCAGCCACTAGCAGTAAAATGATTAAGGATTCGAACACTAAGAAAAAGATTGCAAAGCCAGCCGATGAAAGAAAGAAAACTTCGCCAGACATGAAAATACCGCCTAGTTCTGGAGAAGAAGAAGATGACGGCTCGACTGAGAAAAAGCTGAAGGAGGCTCTGGAGGATGAAATAATAGATAGTTTGCCTGGGGTGGATAAAACAGCAGCAAAACAAATATTCTCAGAAATTGTGGTTCATGGTGATGAAGTTCATTGGGATGA
This sequence comes from Nakaseomyces uthaithaninus, assembly GCA_030564085.1. Classification (NCBI taxonomy): domain Eukaryota; kingdom Fungi; phylum Ascomycota; class Saccharomycetes; order Saccharomycetales; family Saccharomycetaceae; genus Nakaseomyces; species Nakaseomyces uthaithaninus. Next base: position 211,476 of record JAJLUB010000001.1, read on the forward strand.
TATTGCCGGCCTTGAAAACGCGAAATTCTCCTTGAAAGAAGCTGTCGTTTACCCATTTTTAAGGCCAGACCTCTTCTTAGGTCTAAGGGAACCCGTGAGAGGTATGTTGCTTTTTGGTCCTCCTGGTACTGGTAAGACCATGCTAGCCAGAGCTGTGGCTACAGAATCACACTCCACATTCTTTTCCATCAGTGCTTCAAGTTTAACTTCCAAATATTTAGGAGAGAGTGAGAAACTTGTCAGAGCTCTTTTTGCAATTGCAAAGAAGCTGTCCCCATCAATAATTTTTGTTGATGAAATTGATTCTATTATGGGAAGTAGAAATTCCGACGGAGAAAACGAATCAAGCAGGAGAATCAAAAACGAGTTCTTGATTCAGTGGTCTTCTCTATCGAGTGCAGCTGCAGGCAATGCACGCGAGGATGGTGATGACGGTCGTGTACTTGTCCTTGCTGCTACAAACTTACCATGGAGTATTGATGAGGCAGCAAGAAGACGTTTTGTCAGAAGACAGTATATACCGCTTCCAGAACCAACCACAAGGCAAGTTCAGCTGAAAAAGCTGTTGTCCCATCAAAAACACAATATTAGCGATGAAGACTTTCAAATTCTTTTAAACCTTACTGAAGGATATTCGGGAAGTGATATAACTTCCTTAGCAAAGGACGCAGCAATGGGTCCTCTTAGAGAATTAGGCGATAAGTTGCTTGAAACAACGAGAGAAAGTATTAGACCTATAGAACTAATTGATTTCAAAAATAGTTTAGAATACATTAAGCCATCAGTTTCTCAGGAGGGATTAGAACAATATGAGGAATGGGCTTCAAAATTTGGCTCTTCAGGAGTATAAGTAGGAACCCTTGATTTTGTGCTCCCAATCAACAATCTAAAATTGGTAGGCTGGACCTACAAATCACAAATCACAACATTTATTAGAAACTTTTCTCTTTTGAATTATTTAATTTCCAAGATATTTGGCATAAGGCATTCATCATATTTTGCACACAGTTGGCAAGACTCAAATCAATTCAGCTTAATTAATAATAGTTATAATAATACATAGGTGGTTTATCAGCTAATGCATATTCATATTTAAGTTCGATGTTGTTTTTTTATTTCCTTGATCAAAAATTCAAAAATATCAAAATTATGAATAATTTCATGTTTTGTATTGACAGAGCAACAATCAAAACGAAACGACTAAAGTATTACTTCAATCAGAAGTAAATAAATAACGCTCAAATACTTGTACTGCAATTATAAAATCGATTTATAAATGTACCAATATGTCTAGTTTTCCAAACAATGAAGACTGGGTTATTTGCTTTGCTGTGTTGAAACACAGAATTGTAAGGCATAAGCGCTTAAATAAAAACCTGGTTCCAAAAGTATCATCCTTGACATTATGCCAGAATGGTGACTTCCCACATATTATGCAACTAAATCACACAAAGAGCTTGAAACTGAATAGTGAAAGTGTTCAAACTATCAGAAACTTTTGTAATCTAATCTGGATCTCTGGTACTACTTATGAGAAAGAACTTAGAACGGGAAAATTCATAACCTCTCATTACGAAATATTGCAAGACTTAATCATTGATATACATCCCAACAAATTTCAACTACATTACCTGAGAACCTACAAATACCTTTTAATGGGAGTGTCCACAATCAAGAGTATAAAACAAGTAACTGTTGAACAAGAATCGAACATCATGCTCTACCGCTCATATCAACTGATGATGGTTTCCAACTTCGTATTGCGACAGGATTACAAAAGTAGTACCATGATCCCCATCAAAAAATATATTGTTGACCAATTATTATATCGATTTTTGATAGAAGAGTACAATGCTGTGTACTTTGAAAATAGTATGGTGCTTGAAACCCGGCTCAGAAATAGGATTTCTAGGTTAAGGGAGTACGATGCAGAAAAAATACTGAATCTTCATTTTGAAACAGTAAAATTTATAGTTAACGGACTCATTAACAGATTTCTAGAAAGTCCAGTGTCAACAAATAATGTAACTTTTGATCACATGGTAAGTTTAGTAAAGTATTTACTTATTCTACTAGCCACAATTATCCAGTCTATGTTGCCTACTAATATTCATCAAATCAAAAAAGCATATGCTCGTTCTCTTTTTTGTAATATAAGAAACCTGGATTTAATATGCTCTCATAACGAATACCTCGTTCATCCGAAAGATGCCAATAGCCTGACAAGAAATCAATTCAACAGTTATTGCAAGACGATAGCTTATCACTTAATTCGTCTCTATGATCAGTTAGCACTAAAAAAAATTATAACTGTTGCCCCTTTACCAGTTGCAATGAAGAAGCCAATACACGTCATCAGGCTGTACATTCAAGCCATGCTTTTGACTATCAATGAGAAAGAACTGCTCTTCCAGTTCAGGTCCATTAAATGGATTGAAGAACTATCCTTAAGATACTAACTATAGAGTTTCCAATTACAGTAAGCTTATGAGTCGCTTGCTCTTTCCAAGGTGTATAAATGACTATCACGATAATGATCACGATCAGCAGTTAAACGACCAAAGTTGCTCTTCCAGTTGGAAAGCCACATGATGCAGAATATATTGTACGGTGGTTTCTTCAAATCCGAAAAAAAACTATCACTAGGGAGACTCGACCCTAATAAATACTATTTTGGCCAAGTGAACAATGGGATACGATATAAACCTGCCATATAAGAGGTTGTTTTGTTGAGATTTCCAGAGTTCAATTGCCATTCTTTTTGCTTAGCTACCCTTATTCCTTTCAACTGAAATCAATATTATCAACTACTTAGCAATTCTGTTCAAAACACCACAAAATGATTAGTTTCCAAGAAGTTGCTAGCTGTTTGCAGCATGCCGTTTATAACATGCCCCCAGGATACCTACCAAAGTGGCTCCTATTCATCTCTATTGTGTCTGTTTTCAATTCTGTGCAGACGTATGTTTCTGGCTTGGAATTGACTCGTCGCGTTTATGAGAACAAACCAAATGAAACGACCCATTTGAGTGCAAGAACTTTTGGTACTTGGACTTTTGTTTCCTGTGTTATTAGATTTTATGGTGCTTTCTTCCTTAATGAACCACACATTTATCAATTGACATTTATTTCCTATATCATTGCCTTGGTTCATTTCGGTAGTGAATTGGTCATTTTCCGTACTTGCAAGTTCGGCAAAGGGTTTTTGGGTCCTTTAGTTGTTTCCACAACTTCCTTGATCTGGATGTACAACCAAAAAGAATTCTACACTGGGTTGCCTTGGTGATCACTTCTACATTATATATATTTTTATATTATGATGTAACGTATATTTCCATACTGAATGCCAGCCTTTGATGCAATCCACTTTCGTGGAAAAAACGAGGAATCTGAGTATGCCACCGCGTTTAATCACTTAACTTATTTACGGTCACTACAAACTGTTACATTGATCATCAGACAGTATATGAGTTCTCAATATACCATGGTTTTTGTTTGATGAGAACAGAAAGGCTGCTATCAATTGCTCTAGAAACCGGAAGATGTTTCAAAAAGTCTAATATGGGGAAGATCAACATCTCTATTTGGAGCGTATGCATCCAAAGATCTATCAGTCAATTCTTGATACTCTTTATCTGTCAAAATATCACCATTAATCTTAGGATCAGCCTCAAAACCAATACTTGATATCTTGCTAACTAACAACTGAGACAGCTCTTGGACCAATTCTTTGTTGCTAGTTTTATTGGCGTTCATCCCTGAACTTTGTTGTAAGAATGATCTCTCATTCAACGCCAGCTTTTTCAAATTATTGAATTTTCCCATTTGAATGACCATTCTTTCAAGCTTTCGTTTATTTACAGCTCTCGTTAAAATCACATGTTCAATTGTGTTGTCACAACAAAATCTATATATAATTACAGGCTTGGTCTGTCCAATTCTGTGACATCTATCCATTGCTTGCAAATCGACTTGTGGGTTCCAGTCACTATCAAATAATATAACTGTATCTGCGGCAACTAAATTAATCCCAAGACCAGCCGCTCTTGTAGAAAGCAAAAATACGTTATGGTTATCCTTTTTGTCGTTGAATTGTTCGATATAATCCTTTCTGGTGGCATTATCAACTCCTCCATCAATACGTAATGATTTCAATGAATTTAATTCCGTCCAGTCCTCTAATAAATCAAGCATATTCACAAATTGGGAAAATATTAAAACCTTGTGCCCTTTTCTTACCAAAGGCATTACCAATTTCTGAAGCATTTGAAGTTTACCAGATGATGCCAGAAGATAATCCAATGTCAGCTCTTCTGGCTCAATATATGGAAAGTAAAAGAGTAATGTGGAGTCAACAATCTGTCGGAGTTGCATCATCATGTTTTGTAATCTTTGATTTTTTGTGAAGGTGTTCAGATGTTCCATGTACAAATCATTCATTTGTGCCAAAACAGAAGATGGCGGTAAGCTGTCAGCATCTTTATCTAGCTTATAGTCAATGAATTCTCTAATTGATTTATTAGATACCTTACCTATGTGTTCTTGATTTAATGTGAAAAATGATTTTATGAGCTCCTTGAATATTGTAACTTTCAGCTTTCCAGAAAGCGCCATCCTATAAAACTTCCGTTGCATTGGCGAAAGAGGACAGTTAACGATATATTCTCTTTTTGGAGGCAATACATCTTTCAATACAACACTTTTCAACCTTCTCAGTAGAAAAGGTTTCAAAATTGTATGTAAATTTGAAATCAGGTTTTTTTCTAACTCATCATTTATGAGTTTGTTAAGTTTTGCTGAGTTACTTTGTAGATCTAAATCCTTGAAGTCGAACCATTTATTAAATATCTCGAAATCAGCAAATATGTCAGGTAAAATAAAGTTTAGTAATGACCAAAGTTCTGATAAGTTATTTTGAAGAGGTGTACCAGTCAATAGTAACCTATTTGATGTATTAATTTGTTTCAGTTCCTGAATCAATCTGCAATTTATATTTTTCAAACGATGCCCTTCATCAACGATGAGGAATTTCCATTGTTCTGACATAATGGTACTAGAATCTCTAATAATCATTTCATAAGAAGTAACAACCACGCCTTCTTTATTGTTTGCTCTGAAAAATTTCTTCAACAACTTCTGTCTTGCTGAGAATCCACTCTGACTATAGTATTTTAATACGGGTATATCTGGAGCAAAGCGTTGAAATTCACTCATCCAGTTATCTACAGTACTCAAAGGTGCTGCAATTAAGAAAGGTCCTTTCGTATCCATTTCGTAAATAAATGCCAACAGTGCTATACTCTGAATGGTTTTTCCAAGTCCCATCTCATCTGCTAATATACCATTAAGACCGTTTTCATATAATGTGATCAACCAGTTCAGACCTTCCATCTGATAAGGTTTCAAAACACAATTTTTCAATAAAGAAGGTTGCTCTTTCGATATTCTATCCTCTTCGGATTTCTGATCTGGGACTGCGATTACTTCCTTATTATCATCTGTATCTTGCCTCTTTTTAAAAAAATCAAAGATTGATCTACTGGTTTTTGCCTTCTTTTTGGGAGGTTCAGGTATATCTTCTTGCTTAGTTTCCTTCTCGTTTGCCCCCTCTTCCTCAGACCTTTCCAGAGTTCTCTTTAGCAGTGTATCAGCAATGATCCCCGAATAAACTTGACTCTGCTTAACAAATTCGTCTAATTTTTTCAGTTTCAGAGCCACACTAGCCTTGTCCATATCAGTTACTTCATCATCGTCCTCCGAGCTATCCGCACCACCACTAGTTCCGGTTTGCCTATGTCGTTGTTGTTCCCTTAGCAGTAATTCATCAAGGTCATGATCATCATCCAGGGTTGCCTCATCTCCTGAATCCAACAAGATGTCTTCGGGTCCTACAGTGTCATCTCTTAACCAAACTGGCGGTGTGTCTTCTACTTTTTTAGTTTCATAATCCTCTTCAGAAACCACTGTGTCACTACTTAGATCATCCTCCTCCAGTTCCTTATAGTTGTGCACTGCAGTAGATTTACGAGTACTCCTCAAATATCTCTTTTTGGCAGTCATCGCTTTCCTTACTGCTATTCTCTTTTTCGTTTCTATCCTGTCTCTACTGAAAGAAACACACAAAAGTGCTACGTTGTTGCCTAAAAAACCCAAGCTCAGCAATACCAGAAGAGCAAATTTTTAGCACACACTTCAAAAAGCTTGACTGTGATCACACTCTCTTAACCAATAAAGTCCGTCTTTCGTTAAAACACTATAGCAGAAATGGAACGGCCTTTGTAATAAATACCGTTCAAAAGCGTCCTCTGTTCTTCTGTTTCTCGTTAGGTTACCGATTTTTCTTTACAATTATTCACCAATGCTCTAGCGAATAAGCGGCTAATTGTAACCTTCTATTTCGCCAAATATCTAGCCATTGAAACTGACTCCTCAGATATACTGTAGAAACGGATCTTTTACTGAACAAATATAACCTCATCGCTTGCGACGCGTAAAGTCTATGCGCCAGGTGAGATGTCGTATAATGGAATACAAAACGCGTTAAATTATGATAATAGTATACGAAAGATGCATGTGTAAAATACAGATATACGGAGATGCACGTGTTGATAATATCGCGAAAAATAAAAAAATTGAATTTGTGAAGAAGCCCAGCAATGGCAGAAACAAGCTTGGATACTGGACTGCCTCTATAGTAATACCCAGCTATTGGATTTTACGAATTTCGAGACGAAGGGTGGCCATTGCACAGGATCGGTAATCCAAGGCTCATTCATTTCCGTACAGAAGGAAGTTAAAACTGGAGACTGTTGAGGTAAAGCAGTTCAACGAGCAAGAATTGATTGTACTGTCGGAATTCTTTTTTTTTCTTTGCTTAGACTCTATTTTATCTTACCGAATCTGAGAACTGAATCTTGAAGACAACAATAAGATAAACACGGAAGATATATTTTAATTTCATTTTGTGTCTGTACGTGGGTTTTGGACACATTGAGCAAATATGGAGACTACAGAGGATCCAAAAAGGGAAGAGACCCCTGTGGAAGTGAAAGATAGCACTATTGAATATGACAAGGAAGCATCTTCTTTGGAGGACAAGGCCTTGAACTTCTTGATGAAACAAACGAACGAAGTGGTAGTTCCAGCATTCTCGCAATGGTTTGACATGGACAATGTTCATGTAATTGAAAAGCGATCTCTTCCCGAATTTTTTGACGATTCGTCGAGATTCAAGTCAGAAAAGGCGTATAAAGACACACGTAACTTCATGATTAATACTTACAGGTTGTCACCTGCTGAGTATTTGACTATCACTGCGGTGCGGAGAAATATTGCCTTAGATGTGGCCTCTATTGTAAAGATTCACGAGTTTTTGGAAAAGTGGGGGCTTATTAATTATAAAATTGATCAAAGATCGAAGCCAACTGTGATTGGCCCCAGTTTTACTGGCCATTTCCAGATAGTTTTAGATACCCCCCAAGGGCTGAAACCTTTACTGCCCGAGAAGACTAAACAGACTAACAAGAAAAGAAGATTAGAAAGTCCTATAGAGGCAGAAAATGATAGTTACGTGATGGTCAATCTGAGAAAATACGATGAAAATCTAGAAATAGAAGGCACAGATAACTCAGTTACAGACTACACATCTGATCAGAGCGACTATCCAATTAACATGACACTAAGGGAAAATATTTATGACCGGTCCAGTACGTTCAATGCTCTGAAACCTAAAAATCTAGAATCCAAGGATTTACAAAAAGTGTTCATTTGCCATGTGTGCGGAAATGACAATACCACAGTAAAATACTTTAACCTACGTAATAAGCATTCAAATCTGTGCAATAAGTGCTTTTCACGTGATCAGTTTGGAGAGAAATTTCAAGCTTCAGATTTCCTGAAGTTAAATGACGGCAATGCTTTTCCTCACAGAAAAAACTGGTCAGACCAAGAAGTGGTTTCATTACTAGAAGGTTTGGAAATGTATCAAAATGACTGGGCACACATAGCCAAACATGTCGGCAATGATAAAACTGCTGAAGATTGTATTCAAAAATTCATGGCTTTACCTCTACAAGATGGTGATGTATACCGCCTACTAAAGGAATATAAATCAGAAAATAAGGGGACTAATATAAATAACGTCATAAACATAATGGAGGCAACTATTGATGACATACTGAAAAATGGGAACAACGCCAAAATAATCAAAGACAAAATACCTACATCAGCCAAGAAATGTGCAGAAGAGTACAAAGCTCATATGCGGGTTATTTCTCAAGAATTGATAACACAATATGTAAAAAAAATCGAATTGAAAGTCCGAAAACTGAAGAATCTAAATACCGCGTTAGTCGATGAAAACAAAAGATATAAGTCCGAACTAACGAAAATAACAGACGATAAAGCAATCCTGAGTCGAGATGTCGCAAACATCAACCAAAAGTTATCAGAATTAAATGTAACTAAAAAGCTAGTAATCACTTCTGAACAAATGGATACCAATATGGATATACTGGAAAAAGAGGAAGAAGAAGAAGATAAAAGAGAAGAAAAGGATGTTGCCAATGATTCAGATCAAACCAAAAATAATGTAACGCTAATAGAACCACAAGCTTTCAAAATATGGTCTTTATAACTGTATCTATATTTATGAGTAAACCTGCAGTGTTTACATCCCAGTTATTGTATCACTACCTTATATAACGGAGAATTAATATTTCAATAATTGAATACATGTTCACATAGTATCTTACCTCCAGCACTTTGTTCTAACCTTGCATTAAGTGCACCATATCTCGAAACCTCAAATATTCTTGCTGGATCTCTATTTTAAGGTCCATATTTCCACACACATTGTTTGTGAAGTTCGAAACTAAGCTTGGTAGAATGGGTTAGACTTATTCGCATCATCGCTGGGTCTTTGGGAACTTTGCTGAGGTTGTGGACCTGTAGTCCAGACATCCGATGTAGTACTTGGGTCGATATCATCAAAAGATATATCAAGACCACGTTGATATCGCTCGGGTCTGAAATTGTTTTTGTTATCCAGAGGACTAGCGTGTATAAATGAATCTATCGGAGTTGGCTCATCGAACGAGTCTTTACCGGTATTAGTGTCTGTGGGTTGCTTGTTCTCTTGGAACTCTCCTGTACTTGAGATGCCATTCATGGTTGTAGAAAGTCGAAGCACATTCTCCCTTTGGGTATCTATCATCCTCTGCAGTTTCTGCTCCTCCAATTCTGCTATCAGCTCACTGACCTCATCAGGTGTCAATTTCAATGTGGTTACTGGCCTTCTTAACATTTCAGAAAAAAAAAGGCTTTTGAAATATATGATCGATCCTTACTGAAAAGATCACGATGAGCCTGTGCGAGAGAATAACTTGTAAATCAATTCCAAAAATAATTCAAACTCAACCTTTTAATGCCTTTTCACAATACTGCTGTTGAATTGCTTTGCACGATTTTTCAGAGAGAATGAAGACCAGAAGAATAGGGAATACATATTAATGATGAAGCACCATCTTTTGTATATATCAAATCAGAACAGAAAAAGCACTTTTAATTTTACTGCCAGTAACTAAGGCCATTTTTGAGATAAAACAACGCAATTAATTAGCCTTGTTGGCGCAATCGGTAGCGCGTATGACTCTTAATCATAAGGTTAGGGGTTCGAGCCCCCTACAGGGCTAATTGTTTTTGTTTTTAAAGAGGGTAACAATTTGTACATTGTAAGGCGACTTAATGTGATTCCTCGTTTGGCACTAAGGTCTCTCTCTATTAGAGAGAATGATATTGAATTCGTTGCATCATGGTGGCCATAAGTAGCCGCATGGGAATGTGTGTAATAGTACGATATATTTTGTTATATATTGCTATGCATTGTTCTGTGGAGTGATGTGATCAATCAGTTTGGCCCCCCAAGGATGTTGTCTATACTTTGTTCGCAGACATAGTATAATGACATTCCTTGTTGAGGGTCAAATTTTTATCTGCTTAGATTTACTTTTCAACAGTTAATATTACAATTCATTATTGATAGACCAATCTAATTTTTTCTATGCAACCTGTTAAATAAGTTACATATGTGATACGTCACCGACAATGTAGTTCAACCCACCTTGGCCAATATATTAATCCGGTTTAAGCATATTCAAAGTTCTCCTATCTCAAGTGTGTATCCACCTTGAAGAAGTACAAAATGTGCAATTAGTACTTTTTATTTAGGTGGGGGAACAATTTCTGATTAAAAGAAAGGAATCAAGCACTATCCACAAATTTTTTGAATTATTGCAGATGTCAAAAGTATTTTCTTTTTAAACGGTAAAGCTCTTTTTGTTATTAATCAGGAAACGTGCCATAAATCTCAACAAGCTTCATCTCAATCTGAACATTTGGAATTGGAGACATGAATTGGGTAGCTACCCGAATATACTGCAACCTCTGTGCTATATTGGGGATTACTTACACGAATTATTTACAAATTTGGCTGGACTTGCAAAAAGATCTCCAAATACAGACTAGGTGCCTGCAATTATTCCTCCCCCTCCTAACACAAACATTGCACTCACAATTTACTAGACAATCAGGCAGAAAATTTCATCTTATGGTTTCAAAAAGCAGATCTCAACAGTTTCCACTGCACATTTCACTTATACAAGAACTTTGACAACTCTTTTTCCTTTTTGAGTTTTGTGTTACATCAAACTAAATGATTACAATTTTGCAATATATGCAATCACAGTAAGTCGTTTCGTTCTTAAGGTTGTGATTCCTTGCATTTCCCCAACATTTTGCTCAAGAAAAGAAAAAGGTCTCCTAGTGGGAACAAATTATATACACATAGAAACACATGTACACACAACACCTTTTTACGTTAAGTGGTTAACTTTCATAGGGCCAAGGCTACTTGCAGTATTGCCTAAAACCTGGATATATCTCTTAGGGCCAAAGTGCACGCAAACAAAATCTTCCAAGAATGTTAGACTGGACTGCCTGTTAGTACTTTGTGGAGTAAAAATGGCCAAAATTTCCCAATCTAGCAGATATGAGATGATCACTCACCCCCGCCTCCTTCTAATGGTTCCCCTCCTGTATTTCATAGCGAAAGGTGGAGAGAAGCGGGTGAAAAGTAGAAAGTAATTAACAAAAAATAAATAAGAAGGAACAAAAAGCGACTTGCGCAGTGAACACGATTTGTGTAGTTCATAGCAACCTTTGACCCCATCGCACGATGAATCTAGAAGTGCTCCCTTCAGAAGCTACGCCACACACTGTGCTCTGTACGCTTTCTTCTCCGTCCCCCCTCTCATAAAAACTTTAAATTAACTCCGAAAGGACTCACTTTCCAACAACGTACTTCGCACATGACTCCCTGAGACATGATGATGACAGGGTGGCAAGGAGAGACTTTCCCTCCCCCATGCATGCAATTTCAGGTAGGAATGTGCTAAATGAGCTACTAAGTAGATGACTCAAGGATGACTATCCTATTTACATGCGAGTTTCTTTTTCTCCGTTGGTGTAGCGATGGGGTGAAAGTAGTCACCCTCTGCTTGTTTCTTTTGAAAATGGTCTCACTTCCGGTTAATCACCTATAGAAATATCGGGATCATATGATATCGTAGGAGATACTCAGCGTACAGAGCTCATCTCCTATTCTTCTTCACTTCTTTGATGTGATACAAATGAATTAACATCTCCAGAGTTTGGAGGTCTAGTTTTTTGGCCAGCCGTTTTACCTTTCTCCACATCTTGTAGATGAACTATGTTGCTCCTGGGATTAATTAACAAAACCATTAAATCTCAACATAGCAGTATCATATCAGGAAGTCCGATATTGCTCAATGTACCCCTCAACCAGGATAACAAGTGGAAAGCTTCAAAGGACATTTCACACAAGCCTGAAAAACATCAATATTTCAAAAAGTAAATACAATGAACCCTCATCAACTTCCAGTTTCCAACTTTTCTTCTTACCATACTGATAGTAAAGAACAAATTGAGTTTTTATTTTCAAAGAATAAATTCTGCACTAGATTGTTGAATTGAATTTGAAACTGAGCATAATTGTGATCATATATAAATGTGTCATAAAATCAACTTTTGATAAACATTTTGCACCAACTATTTTAACCAGTAATATTCGTTACCCAATACGAACCATCAAAATTAGGAATACATCTCTACACATCTCTAAGAAGAAAGCTAAAATCCAAAGTTACAGTCAAGAAAAATTTCTAGATAACAACTTATTAACAGTATAACTCAACAGTTGTGAAGACTGCGCGTGTTAATTAAATATGAAGTTTTCTCCCTTACTTCTGTACTGCATATTTGCAGTTGTTCAAGCACTAGATGTGAACAGTCCTACTACTCTAACAGGTTCTCAAACCTTCAATGAGGAAGTTAATATTGCTTCCACAGGAACCCTAACGTTAAACCAAGGTACTTCCTACGTCTTTAACGATGCCGTTTCTATCGTCAACCCTGGTGCTTTAAATGCTAATCTTCAACTTCAAGTCCTTCTTCCATCCTCAACGTTCCAGATGGTGGGTCCGTTCGATGTAACCAATGGAGGTACAATAGCGATTACTAATCCTAATACGTTAACTGCTACCCAAAACATACAAATAAGCCCTACTACACTAGATAACACAGGTACAATTGCTCTGTCGTTGGGACACACTGCATCCGATTCTTCCTCTACGGTTACCATAAATCCTGGTACTTTAATTAACTCAGGTACAATATCATACGATAAAAATGGCATTGTTGTCGAGGTAGACCCATTACAGGATAATAACATATTTACCATTAGTTCAACCAATCCAATTCAAAATACAGGAACAATTGACCTTGATGGTGCAGCAAAATACTATTTGGTTGGTCCTGTCACTGGAAATGGTAACGTAAATGTAAGACAAGGTGTTCTGTACGTTGATTCACCTAATTTCGAAGGTAACACGATAAATATGATCAATCTTGTCACAGTCGGATCTGTATTCATGCAGAGCAATAATCCAACACCAATAAAAGTAAATGGCCTGAGCTTACTAAGCAGCATTACCACTATCGGTAGTGGAGGTTCATTCACGTATGATGACAGTACAGGTATATTAACTGTCACCACAAGTGCTGGAGTAAATCAATACGATATCGGTTGTGGGTATCTATTATCGCTTTTCATCGGAACACCAAGTGCTATCAATTATGATGGCTCCACAGTGGCCGGCTATTCAGTTACTTACACCCAAATATTACCTTTGGATACGACTTGCGCAAATGAGGAACCTTCGTCCGTTGAACCATCGCCGGAGCCTTCTCCAGAACCATCGGAAGAACCTTCGGCAGAACCATCAGAGGAGCCAAGTGCAGAACCATCTGCAGAACCATCTGCAGAACCTTCAGCGGAGCCTAGTGAAGAGCCATCAGCAGAACCTTCAGCAGAACCTTCAGCAGAACCATCTGAAGAGCCTTCGGCGGAACCTTCAGCAGAACCTTCGGCAGAACCTTCAGAGGAGCCAAGTGTCGAGCCTAGTGCTGAACCTTCTGCAGAACCCTCTGAGGAACCAAGTGCTGAGCCAAGTGCTGAGCCTAGTGAAGAACCTTCTGCAGAGCCATCAGAGGAACCTTCAGCAGAGCCATCAGAGGAACCTTCAGCAGAGCCTTCAGCAGAACCTAGTGCAGAACCTTCGGCTGAACCTTCGGTAGAACCATCGGCGGAACCATCGGAGGAGCCAAGTGCAGAGCCAAGTGAAGAACCATCGGCGGAACCTTCGGCAGAACCATCAGTGGAGCCTTCAGCAGAACCATCAGTGGAGCCTAGTGCAGAACCATCAGTGGAGCCTTCGGCAGAACCATCAGTGGAGCCTTCGGCAGAGCCATCAGTGGAGCCTAGTGCAGAACCATCAGTGGAGCCTTCGGCAGAACCATCAGTGGAGCCTTCGGCAGAGCCATCAGTGGAGCCTAGTGCAGAACCATCAGTGGAGCCTTCGGCAGAACCATCAGTGGAGCCTTCGGCAGAGCCATCAGTGGAGCCTAGTGCAGAACCTTCGGCAGAACCATCAGTGGAGCCTTCGGCAGAACCATCAGTGGAGCCTTCGGCAGAGCCATCAGTGGAGCCTTCGGCAGAACCTTCGGCAGAACCTTCGGCAGAACCTTCAGCAGAACCTTCGGCAGAACCTTCAGCAGAACCTTCGGCAGAACCTTCAGCAGAACCTTCGGCAGAACCTTCAGCAGAACCTTCAGCAGAACCTTCGGCAGAGCCATCAGTGGAGCCTAGTGCAGAACCATCAGTGGAGCCTTCGGCAGAACCATCAGTGGAGCCTTCGGCAGAACCATCGGCAGAGCCAAGTGAAGAACCTTCAGAGGAACCATCTGGTGAGCCATCTGGAGAACCTACTTCATCTGCTGAACCATCTGGCGAACCATCCGGAGAACCTACCTCATCTGTTGAGCCATCTGGCGAACCATCTGGAGCACCATCTTCATCAGTAGCTGAATCCTCATCGCCATCTCTCCCTCCAACATCCAGTGGACCAAGCACGATCTTTAGCAGCTCGTTCCAGAGCTCTTCAGGTATGCCAACTAGCGGTGCACCAACGTCATCTGCAGGAGCCGGAGCCGGAGCCGGAGCAGGCGCTGGTGCTGGCGAAGGTACAGGAGAAGGTGAAGGTACAGGAGCAGGAGCTGGAGGTACAGGAGCTGGTACTGGAGCTGGTACTGGAGCTGGTACTGGAGCTGGTACTGGTGCAGGCGCAGGCGCTGGTGCAGGTGCTGGAGAAGGTGCAGGCGCTGGTGCAGGTGCTGGTACTGGAGCTGGTACTGGAGCTGGTACTGGTGCAGGCGCAGGCGCTGGTGCAGGTGCTGGAGAAGGTGCAGGCGCTGGTGCAGGTGCTGGAGAAGGTGCTGGCGCTGGTGCAGGTACTGGTGCTGAAGGTGCTGGTGCAGGTGCTGGAGAAGGTGCTGGCGCTGGTGCAGGTACTGGTGCTGAAGGTGCTGGTGCAGGTACTGGCGCTGGTGCTGAAGGTGCTGGCGCAGGTACTGGGGCAGGTGCTGGAACAGGAGCAGGAGGTACTGGAGCCGGAACAGGAGCAGGTACCGGAGCAGGTGAAGGTGCAGGCACTGGAGCGGGCGCAGGAGGTACAGGAGCTGGTGCTGATGGCTCAGGAACTGGTGCGGGCGCTGGTACTGGAGCAGGAGCAGGAGCAGGAGGTACTGGAGCAGGAGCAGGAGCAGGAGGTACTGGAGCAGGAGCAGGAGCAGGAGGTACTGGAGCAGGAGCAGGAGCAGGAGGTACTGGAGCAGGAGCAGGAGCAGGAGGTACTGGAGCAGGAGCAGGAGCAGGTACCGGAGCTGGTGCTGATGGCTCAGAAACCGGTGCGGGCGCTGGTACTGGAGCAGGAACAGGAGCTGGAGGTACAGGAGCAGGTGCGGGCACCGGTTCAGAGGCAGGAGCAGGAGGTACTGGAGCTGGAACAGGAGCAGGAGGCACTGGAGCTGGAACAGGAGCAGGTACTGGAGCAGGTGAAGGTGCAGGCACTGGTGCGGGCGCTGGTACTGGAGCAGGAGCAGGAGGCACTGGAGCAGGCGCAGGCGCAGGCACAGGAGCAGGCGCAGGTGCAGGCACTGGAGCTGGAGCAGGAGGTGCAGCAGGAGGAGGCACTGCAGGCCCGGCTCAAAGTCGTACCCTCGCTGCGGAGGCAAGAACACCTACAGCAAGTACTGGCGTTCAACAATTTGTCACCACCACATTAAGTGGCACAGATGTGGTTGATCAAACGATCTTAACAACATTTGCAGGTAAAGCTCCTCGACTCTTCGGTCAAGGATACAGAATTCTATTCGTCATTAGTTTTGTCCTCATGGTCATTTAGTTCCAAACTGCAAATGAGCATAAAAATGCCCAAGAAAGTCTACTACGTTCGTCATTTCACTGAATTCTTTGCAACATCACTAATTTCCTTTTGTTCGTTTTTAAAACTACATCGTCTTTTTTAGATAAGATGAGACGTTTTAAATTTCTTCGTCCTTTTTATTCAAGTTCCAAAAATACATTTTCTTTTTTAATATATTTTTTTCTCCTACAAAGAAAAGAAAAAGTACCTTATATGTTATATCTTAGCATTTAGATAATTTCTAATTGCTATTACGATATGTAATCTAATTAATATCTTTTACCCAAAAAATTTTTTTTATGGCTTGTGCCAGTGCTAATCACATTAGTCGCACTCCGATCTGATTGAATTCATCGAAGAAAGCGCGACTTTGCGAAGTAAAATATGGCAGATGCATAATATGAGGCTATGTTTTTTTCTGAGAGGAAGGTTCCTACCAGCTATTAGAAGGACCCCTCCATATGTTCTATTAATTGAAACTATAAAATTGAGAAAGAAAAAGGCACAAGAAGTACTGGACTAAGCAACGATCATACTATTGCATTTGTATCGTTTAACACACATTGAGGGACCGGCATCTCCTAGAATCACAATCGTAGTGCGTTTTCCGGCAGGAAATAAATTCTACCTGTTGTTGTTCTTAAATAAGAACAGCCTTAATTTCTACAGATACTCATCACTCTTTTCTGCCTGAAAGGACACCTGCGCGCACCTTCTGCACTATGTGATCAAATAACTGCCCATACACGCTATCTCATATTCCCCTGGCCCCCCTCCCCCGCAGTGGAGGAAGCGGATGAGCGTTTCAGAGCATTGATCCACTGTACTAATGCAGAAGCGTAGCTGAAATCTGACATATCACAGAAATTTGAATGAAAACAAGTGGGGGAAAGGGCTTATTCTCTTCCTGTATACATTCTTCTCCCACTCTCATACAGGCGCGCGTCACCGACGACCAAGCTTATCGTTCCGCGGGAAAAATTGCACCGCTAATTACAAATGTCTGTACTGAAAACTTAGGGCCTTGCTTGGGGGCAAAACTATTTTGCAACCACAATGTCCTCAAGAGAGAGGGAGGGGGGAGGCATTTGCAATAGTAGAGGCAGTGAGCGTGCTTTCCTCACAAAATGTCGTCATAAATATGAAATAGACAGTAGCCACCCCCCCGCAGAGGGATAAGCGTACGTCATGTTTGAACATCTAAGGATCCTCACTTCTCTACTCTGTGCGGCACCGGAAGCGTCTCACAGGAGAAGCTGTGCCCCTCTTCATTTAGAGGGAATGGAGAAACTGTCAGTGAGAAACGAAGGGAATCACTACAGTAAGAAGTACGGGGAAGGGGGGAGGGGCCGAAAACACCTCTTTTCGGTTCTTGTTTTCTCGTTGATCCGGAACAACAGCCCACGCCCAAGAGCAACATGCACATGCAGAGAACTTAAGAGACACCAGCAGAGAACATTCGGAGATGTACGTACCTGCCAGGACAACTCAAATACAAAAGACCCTCCCGTACCGGCAGTACTGCGTCCTGCCAGTGCGAGAAGCCAGATTTTTGCTGCGCATGTGGAAACAGCAATTAAGGGTTCCGGGGATGTTTCGTGCGCTGCTACCTTTTCTTTTTCCGGAAAGAGAAGGACCAGAACCTATCTCTACCTGCCTTTCTTAGTGGTTTTTCTTACCTCGGAGAAGTGATGTCCTGAGGGAAGAGTGGGGTGATACGAATGGCTCTTATCCATCGTTGCTACGGAATGTTGTGCCAGCTTTCTCCTGGGGGCTTCCCGTGTATGCCCCCACACAGTAATTTCCAGTATCAGGCGTCCCACCGATTCCATTTCCAAAAATAAATCAGAACAATAAGCGTGCGGGTGACAGTTTGCTGAGTTCTATAGCAGGAAGGGGGGCTTCATTTTACGGAACGCTATGGCATAATCTGAAGCGGCGAAATAAATGCAAACCCAATAGCATCAGGCAATGCACAAAGAATCTGCAAGACTTCTGAGCATATGCGTAGAACAGATTTTTACACCGTAGAGGCATAAACAAAAGGACTGAAAGATCCGGTCACATCAGTTCCGCATTCAGCAGGGGGAGGGCATTGCCAGTGCTGAGCCCGATGCGTCCGTCCGCAGGCTATGCAGACGGAAGAATAAAGTCCAGAACGTGGGAAGGAGGGACTAAGAGCCCCCCTCTCCCCACTTCTCCAGGAATTTTCTGTTGCCGTAAATACTGCATCTGCTCCTTTCCGCCACTGATGCAGGGTCCATCTTTCTGTTACGGGAAATGTTGAAAAAATAATACTGATAATCGGAGCGTAGATTTATTATGCATCAAATGGAAATCTTCCTTTTTGGTTGCGCAGGGGAGCAGCGGATACTTTTATACAAACAACAGAAACAGTTGCAGTACAGAAGCCATGTTCTGCACAGAATCTTCATGGTTGGAAGGGGAAAGCGAAGAAGCTTGATAACGCATGACTACTGCTTTGACATATTCTTATTGAGAGAAACATGCGCATGTTCCAAGATTATTCCACGTTAACAATCACAAGAAAGAGACGTAGCTAATTCCTTAGTTGGATTTATTGGTCATGGAATCACAACATAAAGGGACAGAAGGAAAAAAAAATAATAATGAGAAAAACATTTCATAAAAGAAATGGGTAAGTCAACAGTCGATTATAATATTCCCATTATTCTTTTTATTGATGATATATAATAAGGAAACAGAAAAAAGAGTTAAAAAAAAAGAACTCCCTAATAATTTAACGCCGAAAGAACAGCATTTTTTTATCTTTAGCAAGATTTATTGGCATTACTGATTTAATGGATTAATATAATATCATCAGAGAAAATTAATAATAACAAAAGTTAATATGTTCAGAATAAATATAATAGTTTTTCTGTTATCCTTATTCATAGCAGCAAGTGCTGAGGATATTTCAACACCAACGACGTTGGATGGTAATCAAGCCTTCACAACTGATGTGAATGTCCTCGGGACAGGGTCACTGACTCTAAATAACGGTGAGAGTTACACATTTGGTGCCAACGTGGATGTTCAGACAGGTGGTGCAATAACCGGCAATGCAGCAACAGGTACCAGCTTCACATTCACCATCGGGAACACCGGTGACTTGGTGAATGATGGCACAATAACCATTTGGAATCCGAATGTCGACGGTGTTACACAAACTATTCAGTTGAACCCGAATACACTGACCAACAACGGTGAGATACTCATTTCTTTAGGTCACACTAAATCTGATGCCGGATCCATTGTGGAAATATCTCCCAACACACTAATAAATACAGGACAAATTTCTTATGAAAAGGTTGCTGGGTCTGCAGAAGAACCAGGCGACCAATATTTAACTGGTAATGTTTTCACTATCGCTCCAGCATCCGCCATTCAAAACACCGGTGTAATTCATTTAGATGGTTCTCCAAACTATATTTTAAGCTCCAGTGTCGAAGGCGAGTCAGGCATTATCGAGATTGCCTACGGTAATTTGATAGTTCATTCACCTACTTTCACAGGAAATACTATCAATCTACTTTCCCAATCATATGTAACATTTATGAACCTTAACTACCCCAGTCCTATAAAGATATCTGGTATGAGTTCAGAATCAGTTATAAACACTCTCGGAGAAGCTGGGTCTTTCACGTACAGTGCAGAAACAGGAATTCTTACAGTAACTACATCAAATGGAGTTAACGAATATGATATTGGGTGTGGTTATGACCCAGCACTGTTAGTTGGGGATGAAACTGTAACAAAAATTTCAGGCGGTGACTTAGTTCCTTCATATGTAGTGGCTTACATGGGTACGCCAGATGACTCAACCTGTCCAAGACCAGGCCCCTCATCTTCAATAGAGGAACCAAGCGCAGAGCCAAGTGCCGAGCCAAGTGAAGAGCCATCGGCAGAGCCATCAGAGGAGCCAAGTGCCGAACCTAGTGCTGAACCTTCAGCAGAGCCATCAGAGGAGCCTTCAACAGAGCCATCAGAGGAACCTTCAGCAGAGCCATCAGAGGAACCTTCAGCAGAACCATCCGAAGAGCCATCGGCGGAACCATCAGAGGAGCCAAGTGCCGAGCCTAGTGCCGAGCCTAGTGCCGAGCCTAGTGCTGAACCTTCTGCAGAACCCTCTGAGGAACCTTCAGCAGAACCTTCAGTGGAACCTTCTGCAGAGCCATCAGAGGAGCCAAGTGCCGAGCCTAGTGCTGAACCTTCGGCAGAGCCATCGGCGGAACCATCGGAGGAGCCAAGTGCAGAGCCTAGTGAAGAACCATCAGTGGAGCCATCAGAGGAGCCAAGTGCCGAGCCTAGTGCTGAACCTTCGGCAGAGCCATCGGCGGAACCATCGGAGGAGCCAAGTGCAGAGCCTAGTGAAGAACCATCAGTGGAGCCTTCGGCAGAACCATCAGTGGAGCCTTCGGCGGAACCGTCGGCGGAACCATCCGAAGAACCATCGGCGGAACCATCGGAGGAACCATCGGAGGAACCTTCTGCAGAACCATCTGAAGAGCCAAGTGCCGAGCCTAGTGCCGAGCCTAGTGCTGAACCTTCTGCAGAACCCTCTGAGGAACCAAGTTCTGAGCCAAGTGCCGAGCCAAGTGCCGAGCCTAGTGCCGAGCCTAGTGAAGAACCATCGGCGGAACCATCGGAGGAACCTTCTGCAGAGCCATCAGAGGAGCCAAGTGCCGAGCCTAGTGCTGAACCTTCTGCAGAGCCAAGTGCAGAACCATCGGCGGAACCATCCGAAGAACCATCGGCGGAACCATCCGAAGAACCATCGGCGGAACCATCGGAGGAACCTTCTGCAGAACCATCCGAAGAGCCATCGGCGGAACCATCAGAGGAGCCTAGTGCCGAGCCTAGTGCCGAGCCTAGTGCTGAACCTTCTGCAGAACCCTCTGAGGAACCTTCAGCAGAGCCAAGTGCAGAACCATCGGCGGAACCATCCGAAGAACCATCGGCGGAACCATCGGAGGAACCTTCTGCAGAACCATCTGAAGAGCCATCGGCGGAACCATCAGAGGAGCCAAGTGCCGAGCCTAGTGCCGAGCCTAGTGCTGAACCCTCTGAGGAACCAAGTGCTGAGCCAAGTGAAGAACCTTCGGCAGAACCTTCAGCGGAGCCTAGTGAAGAGCCATCTGCAGAGCCATCTGCAGAACCATCAGCGGAACCTTCGGCAGAACCCTCTGAGGAACCTTCGGCAGAGCCATCTGAAGAGCCAAGTGCAGAGCCAAGTGAAGAGCCTTCAGAGGAACCATCTGGAGAGCCATCTGGAGAACCTACTTCATCTGTTGAACAATCTATTGAACCATCTGGAGAACCTACATCATCAGAGGGGCCAAGTGCAGAACCATCAGCAGAACCATCTGAAGAGCCATCTGGCGAACCTACTTCATCTGTTGAGCCATCTGGCGAACCATCTGGAGAACCATCTTCATCAGTAGCTGAATCCTCATCACCATCTCTACCTCCAACATCCAGTGGACCAAGCACGATCTTTAGCAGCTCGTTCCAGAGCTCTTCAGGTATGCAAACTAGCGGTGCACCAACATCATCTGCCGGAGCCGGAGCCGGAGCAGGCGCTGGTGCTGGCGAGGGTACAGGAGAAGGTGAAGGTACAGGAGCAGGCACTGGAGCGGGCGCTGGCGCTGGCGCTGGCGCTGGAGAAGGAGAAGGCGCAGGTGCTGGTACTGGTGCAGGTGCAGGCGCAGGTGCTGGAGAAGGTGAAGGTACTGGTGCAGGTACAGGCGCAGGTGCAGGCGCTGGAGGTGCGGGTACAGGAGGTACCGGCACAGGTACAGGCGCTGAAGGTACAGGAGCAGGAGGTACTGGTGCAGGTACAGGCGCAGGTGCAGGCGCTGGAGGTGCGGGTACAGGAGGTACCGGCACAGGTACAGGCGCTGAAGGTACAGGAGCAGGAGGTACTGGTGCAGGTACAGGCGCAGGTGCAGGCGCTGGAGGTGCGGGTACAGGAGGTACAGGCGCAGGGGGTGCGGGTACAGGAGGTACCGGCACAGGTACAGGCGCTGAAGGTACAGGCGCTGAAGGTACAGGCGCTGAAGGTACAGGAGCAGGAGGTACAGGAGCAGGTACAGGCGCTGGATCAGGTGCTGAAGGTACAGGAGCGGGTACAGGTGCTGGATCAGGTGCAGGAGGTACAGGTGCTGGAGGTGCGGGTACAGGAGGTACAGGTACAGGGGCTGGAACGATAAATGCTCAAGATCCTAACACCCAAAATATTTTGAGTTCACTCAGGATGAGCAGAACTCTTGAAGCACAAGGAAGAACTGGATCTACAACAGGCACTGCCGATGTCAACCAATATTTAACAACAACAATATATGGTACTGATACTGACGACCATACCATACTTACGACATTTGCTGGTAGTGGTAATTATATCACGAGTAACACCTTCTGGATTGTTCTCGTTAGTTCAATCTGTATCCTGCTATCAATCTAGATGAAGTTGGATTCAATTTGCATTCTAAAATCTCCACTCTACGTGTATTATGGATTTTTTTTCAATAATTTATACTTTATACTACTAATACTTTACCTTACGTTTAAATGTAATTTTTTAGAAAAAAAAAAAAGTTTTCAATCATATACTTTAAGATGAGCATATGTGTCATCAAGTAAACATGTGTTTCAATTTTTTTTTGTTATTCAAACTGAATGTATTCATCTTATAATCAAATAGTGCAAAATGTACCAAGAATAAAAAAATACACAGTTTGATGAGAAACATGAAAAGAATGCGATACAAGAATATATATTTCTAAATACAAGCAAGTCACGTTGAATCTTTTGTCAGCATCAATTGCTCTTCAAGAATATTTGGCGCACTTGCTCATTCGGCCGTTACCATATTTATCCTTTTAATAATTCCCATTTGATTTACTATTAAAAGTACAATAAATTCCTTCTAGGATTCCGACAATGTGATTACTTGGCTCCATAAAGTATTCAAAATCAATATTTTCAACACAAGGTGCCATTACATATTTGAACCCCACCAATAAAATACAAACCTGGAGTCCTCAATGAACCTTTGCCATGAACTCTCAAACCAAGAAAAATAAATTAGGATGTTACAGAAATTTGCTCTTTAAAATAAAATATGAACGCACTTCTAAAACATTTGAACAAGGTGCCACATACTTCAGATTGGTCTACACCAGCATTGACTACTGCAAATAAAAACCAAGGAAAATCACCACCAATAAAAGCATACGTAATAAGAAGGTGGCCCAGCCAATAACAACTCTCAAAATTTGGAGAGAATATGCAGTACTCTACTACTTTATTTCAACTTAATAGCCTACCTAGGCATACATCACTATATGTAAACTTCCTAATCAATATACTCTGTGTAGCGCGGATGCTAACTTGCAGAAATCACATGACTACATCGTACAGACTCTTATCACGTGTATTTCGGTGTTTGTGATCTACGAAATTGCTGTGGACGAGCGTTAGTGTAAGGATCCTGGCAGAAGACTGAAGAAAGAAGCCTAAGAAAAAAAATCAACAAGAGTACTGGATGAGATGGCTGAAAATTTCAAATATTGCTAATTACTCTGCAGCTATGGAAAACAGTAAAATAGGCAAACTCTGATCTGTGGTAAGTAACCTGGAATTTATTAGCTGCTGAACACATTATCTTATTGTGAGCATAGAAAAACATTAAGTCTGTAGTTGAAGACTGATAAAAATAGAGAAGTGAGAAAAAGCAACCTTAAAAGCAAACATAGAATTCAAACTAATCTAGATCAGAGATTCAGGCGAATCGAAATAAGTCTCTTACCTTTGCTACGAATTACCAATCGTATTGAAGATAAACCTAACGTTTTAGTTAACAAGCATAAACTACTTATCTGCATTTAAAAACTCTAGGGGTCTCGATTATTTCATTGGGGGGTATTGGAAAAACTACACTCAGCTAATACTGGTGAATAAGATAAAATGTCGTCTGATATACCCACCAACTCTACATGCCGTATATGCAGGGGAGAAGCAACTGAGGAAAGCCCTCTTTTTCATCCATGTAAATGTCGTGGTTCTATCAAATATATCCACGAATCCTGTCTGCTGGAATGGATAGCTTCCAAAAATGTGGATATATCCAAGCCTAACACAGAGGTAAGTTGTGATATATGCCACCACCCATTTAATTTTAAAACCACGTATGTTGAAAATATGCCAGAAAAGATACCATTCATAGTCCTAGCGAGGTCAACACTAAAATCATCTCTTATGAAATTCAAAAAAGCCTTGGAATTTGCCACAGCAACCACATTGTTTTTTTTTGGCTGGCCTTTGGTATGGAATGCCTTGGCAAAGTTATACACATTCATTTTGGACGGATCGCTTGCTTTTGAAAATGATCCAATAAAGAGTTTTTTGTTTGGATTCACAGACCATCCTGAACTTTACGCAAACATCAAGCTTGATGACATGACTGTGTTTAAGCAATTAGTTTGGAACTATAAATTTACTGGTCTACAAATTGCCCTTATCGTTATATTGCACATAGCGCTCTATTTCCAGTATGACATGATTGTTAGAGAAGAAGTATTTTCCAAGATGATATTACATAAGATTGGTCCAAAAATATCTATAAGTGATGTGAAAGCACGCCTTATGGAAAGGTTCCCAATGATGGATGAAGTAATGATTGATCATTTGGCAGATGCACTGAGAGCGAGAGAAGTGAATAGGAATGATCCGCCACTTGCGGTCCCTGAAAATATTGCAAACAACGACAATCAAAACATTCATGATCTCGATATGAATAGCGATAGCGAAGAGAATGATCCAGATTTTATTCCTCATCTTGAGAATGAAAATGCAACTGACTCGGATGAGGAAGATAATAATAATGTGAATAATTTTGAAGATAATGAATTTGTTGATCCATTTAGGGAAAGATTTGAAGAAATGATGAATCGCCGTGCTCAAAACCAATTTGATAATCTGATTGCTCAACAAGAAGAACAACGGGCCCAAAATGCCATGAATAGACCTAATGCTCCTATATTTATACCTCCTGTACAACAAGAGAATATTGATAATCAACCAGATGAAATAAATGCAGCTGCTAATGCAGCTGCAGATGATGGTGGCAATGTACTTTTAATTAACATTAAACTGAATTTTACTATCATATTGATGTATTTCATCATTGGAACTGTGGTTTGTGCATTATATTTACTTATTGCTTACCTGATACCCACAATAATTGGTTATGGACTTATCAAAATATATTCAAAAGTTCTGGAAACATTCTTGAAGGGTATTTTCTATATTATCAAGCTCACTAGCATTGACAGGGTGTACCAGATCCTTCTCAGAACAATTCCATATGCTGACATATTTCATGAACATGTGCTTGCAAAGATTTTCAATAAATACCAGCAATATTATCTAGGCTACCATGAAAATACCATGAAACATTCAATGTTTTTACGTGCCCTTCCATCAATGACAACATATTTGACAGCGATAGGTATTATTGCTGCTACCTCCGAATTTGTTAGTAAGGGATATGGAAAGATGAATGGTATGACAAATAATTTGAGAAGACAAATATTCCAAATTACTTTTGCTTTAAGATGTACATTCAAGGTGTTTACTTTGTTTTTCATCGAGCTTGCAGGCTTTCCAATTTTAGCTGGTGTTATGCTAGACGTTGCTTTTTTCTGCCCAATATTACGGTCTCAGTCAGAAGTTCTTTGTGTTCCTGATATATTCAGAATTTGGTTCCCACTTTCTTTCTTCATTTATTGGATAATTGGTACACTGTACATGTACTGGTTTGCAAAATACATTGGAATGATAAGAAAAAATATTATTAGGCCAGGGGTGCTGTTCTTTATTAGATCACCAGAAGACCCGAATATAAGAATACTGCATGATAGTCTAATTCACCCTATGGGTATACAATTATCAAGATTATGTCTTTCCATGTTCATTTATGCAATTTTCATTATCATTGGATTTGGTTTCCACACTAGATTTCTATTCCCTATTTTATTGAGGTCCGATTTCTTTAGTATCGCTGATTCAATGAAGCCTAACAACTTTTTTGACTATGACTCTTTTGCGATGTTGCTGGCGTGCTATGCTACAAGGTATATCCTCGAAGACAACCGTTTTGTAAAGAGAGCGGTGAAAGATTATTGGGTATATGTTTTTAAAGTTTGCTCAAGAAATTTGCGGTTATCCTCATTCATTCTAGGAAATGATGTTGCAACAGAAAGAGGTCATATCTTATATCGTAACTACTTCTATCAGATCTTCGCATCGCAGTCTGCACAATGGTCTAACTCAGAACTTTTTACCAGCCCCAAAACTTTTGAAGAAGCCTCAAGATTGTTTCAAGAGATACCAAATATACATGCATACTTTATCCCAGACGGAATTCTGATGCGTGTTCCTTCTTCTGACATTGTTTCCAGAAGTTATGTGCAGACGATGTTCGTTCCAGTTACGACAGATGACAAACTTTTGAAGCCTCTAGATCTGGAGAAGATAAATAAAAGAAACAAAGCTACTGCAGGTGAATTTGGCTATCTTGACGAACAAAATACTGAGTTCGATCATTACTACGTTGTGTATGTGCCACCAAATTTCAGATTTAGGTACATGACATTAATTGCAATGGTGTGGTTATTTTCATCATTCCTACTAATTGGTCTAGCAACGGTTTCCCATTATCTCTGTAGATTTGTTTACCTACCTCTGCAGATGATAATTCCAGATTGGATTACTACAGAATTAACAAGTCATATAAACATATACTTCGTTTGTGTTGGTGCAATTGTTCTTTCTACATTTATTCCAAAATTTTACGCGTACCGAGAACAAAGAAGGCCAATTGTCAACGATACAGAAGAAGAAGATACAACGGATCATGATGCACTACATGCTGTAGAGGAAAGACAAGCTAATGGAGAACCATTAGAAGCGGGGATTGGCTTAGTGAACGCCATTGTTGAATTCAAAGAGACATTTGTTATGAAATTGCTATTTGGTTTCTTAATTATTACTATCGAAGTTTTGATTTCTATTCTTTCAAACATAATGCTATTATACCATGCAACCGAGGTTTTGAAATACGTAATCAACTTTATTTTCCACAGGCCTTTCAATGAATATTTGACCCACCTCAACATCAATAGCTTTATTTTAGCCGATAATAGAGTTGGGAGACTTTCTCAGTTGGCAATCACAGTTCTGATATACCCTAAGGTGATGAAAACAGTATCCACATTCCTTTCGAATAAAGAATTGAGATTCACATCACTCGCAAAGGCCCTTTTGATTAACGTGTATGAAAGATCTCTTAAATTTCATTTGGCAAACATTGGATACTTGACAGCTCTGGCTTTGGCATACAATCTCTTATCTAATCCTAGTTCACTTTCCTCATTCTCTGACTCCACAAAAAATGTGCTGGCAGGTGCATTCTCAAAGGAAATGAATTCAAGCATGAAATGGACTGGATTAGACCATGCATATATGATCGCAATAATGATCTCATATTTCAGTTATACTTGTTTGAAGAGTATTTATTATTTTTCCAATTGGTGGCATGTTTTAGAACAACGTGTTAAAGATAGCATATACACGAAAGGTAAAAAACTAGAAAATTTACCAGAGGATAACCACCTATGATATGTGTAACAATCTTTCAATGTATAAAAATTATTAACAATTAAGGTGAGATAGAATTTATATACAGTTAATAATCTTTTTTGTTCTGTGAATTTCGTTATATAATATTAATGCAAATTCAATACATTCCTAATCAGTTCCTCTAACTAATGCAAGCAGCGTACGTGATATAATTGAAATGAATCGATAATTTGTTTTAATTAGATTCAGTCGTTTAGCTCTGAGATACCTTCTCTTAGTTCCTGATTCAGCTTTGATTGTAAGCTTTCAAATGATTCTGTTCTGTTTGTTGCTGGTAAAGATAGGGCATCATCTCGAATCAGACTGACATCACTATCGCAATACCTTTCTGAGAGGTCTTCGTTATCTTCAAGTTCGGATCTGCAAGTTGGGTATTTATTATCATTCATTGGTGGAGCATGAGAATTAATGTCGTCACTGATATCTTCCTTATGATGTGCTAGCTTAGTGCGTTCGTCATGTTTATAGGCCGCGTCAATGTAGTTTGTAGTTCTCGCTTTCAAAATTGATTTTCCAAAATAAGGCGAGGTGAAAGTTTCTGAAGAGCTCTTTTCATTTTCCAACGAATGCGGAGTAGTGTCAATAAAACAAGACTCCCCAAGATCTTTTCTTTTACAGTTAGGTGAAATGCGCTGTTTACGATTGCTGACTTGTGTTTTGCAGCTTGAATAAGTTTTCACAGTAGATTGTTCAATAGCACCATTGCTTCTAACGATTGGTATTTCAGCACTAGAGACTTCTTGATCACTTGGTGGTTCAGATCTTAAGGAGTCACGCCGTTCAGCTGTCGGAAAATTAAGTTCATTGTCAGCATTCGTCCTTTGAAAGTCTTCACGAGAATTTGTATGATTCGATTTGCTTCTTGTATTTGTGAGATCTTCAATAATTTCGATTTCCTCATCATCATCATCGTCATTGTCTTTATCTTTTCCATTGATATTATCATCCCCATCAGCATATTCAGCAATTCCTGGTGCACCTAGACTTTTCTCTGTTTTCAATCGAACCTGTTCAGCTTGAAGTAGAGATAAAATTTCCCTCAAGTTCTTTCTTGCCACTCCTCTTTCTATTTTATCAAAGTAAACGTTAATATTTCTCATATTTGCTCTGTTTTTAACTTTGTTTGTGTACCAAATATCCAGAGTTTCTTTTGGGTTTTCAAAAAATTTTTTTGTGTTCAATATAAGATGAATCCCACAGTCACTGAAGTTTGGTTGTTGTGGTACAGCACAGGTTTTCATTTTGATGTATGTCTTTTCAACATCTATGTTATATTTATCCTCTGCGTATGATACAAGGAATTCCTTTATTGGATCTATTTCTTTTGTATGTGTTTGTTTCAAGGAGTCAAATGTTAAAATAGTTATTATTGGACAACTGACTGATACATCCTCATCCTTATCCAGTATTTTCGATGCAAATTTTTCTTTCGTAATTTCAGCTTCTCTGTCTTTATGATAGTTGAGGAATATGTTCAAATTGGAAACAATGCACCCAAACCAATGATAATTCATATTAATCGGAATCACGACATATTTTTTTGAAAATAGATCTGTATTTTGAACCCACTTTTTCACATTTTGATAAACATCTGTCTCTGAACTGATCAATTTAGTATAAAAAAAAGAAGACATGATATGAACTTCTTCTCTCTTAACTATTCGCTGCTCAATTGAAGCCTCTATAAAAAATTTAGTGAAAAAATCAATGATACTATCGTTGATCCAGTATTTGTTATACAAACATTTGAAATCCTGGTTTGTAATAGTGTAACTGCATCCATCTGGGAATTTGTAGTTTAAATCAGGTTTGAATAGCTGTGGAGTCTCATGTTCTGTCAAATCGTCGTCGTCGTCATCAATATTTAATGCCGCTTTAGAGCTATCCCTATTTTCTGCACCACTGCTACGAGTTCTCCTTATATTAGATAAGAGGTGGTCTGATAGTTTTTTTTCATTTCTGTCTTCTGGATCTTGTTTTTTCTTAGAATAAAAACCAGAAGATGGTATTGATAATATTTCCTGTTTATTTTTAGTCGTTTTTTCTTTACTATCATTATCGTCTCGTTCATGTTCCTCAAGCCTGTCTCGTGGAACCATTATCGGTTTTGAAATCCGTCGGCTACGAATTATGCCAGTTGTTAACGTAGACGGGACTATGCCGTCCTTCCTTTTACTGAATTTATTTAGGAGATGCAAAGAGTTCAAGTTTTTGTCGAAATTTTTTAATCTCTCATTAGTGTCACTGCCAATTTCCCCAGCTCTATGAAAATCTCTACCTTTTCTAACTTGTGATTTTATGCATCTCCGGAACTCGAGTTCGCTGAGGTTCTTGATGATTTTTATATCGTTGCCATCATTCAGTCTGTTCCGATTCAGATAGTCCAAAATTTCCTGCAGTTTTCTCAAACGGCTGTAATTGGAACCCATATGACTACGGTCATGCCACACAATACATTTCGCGAGTATTCGCGTGCTCATGCTTGTCACTGAGACATCAATCTCCTTGTTGAGAAGAAACCCCACGGTCGACATACTTTGTGTAAACCAGATTTTCCTACAGCTCTGTATGAGCATCAATTCGAACTCTTCAAAGCTCTGATCCCGACTAAGGAAGACTATGCGGGGCATGAACTCTGCCGTGTCGTTTACGAAGTTCATAGTGATGTGCTCTACTTCAACCTCCGATTGGTTGACATCAACGAAACAAACAGATCCGACAAGACTGTATTTCACGCTGCACCCTTTCTCCATCGCACCCAACAAAACATCGTCTCCTCCACCAGCGATCAGCAGATCTCCACTGTCCTGCCGCCTCCGCTTCAACACACGTTCCGTACCAGGCCCTGACCCTAGTCCAAACACCTCTGCCCCCATCTTATCCAGCTCCGCAACAACCTTGGGGTCTCGCCTCTTCTTCCTGTACCGCACCGGCGACAGCCTCCGCGGCATCTTTTGCTCCGCCTCCCCCGATCCAGCACCCAGACCCCGCACCACTGCCACTTCTTTACCATCACCCTCCCGAGCAGGCGACGAGGACAGCGTATCCACAGGCATGATCCCGCCTTGGAAAGCCCTTCTCCGGGACATGCCGTGCCAATCGAGAATCCTACGTCAAAAAAATACAAACCAGATACCAAATACGCCGCCCACGCATTTACCAACCGCTACACGCACCCGCTCTCTATGCCAGTACCAGTAGAAGCCTTCAAAACAGATGTCAGAATATAGTTGATCCCTTACCAAGGATCAATTCACAAATATAAGAGCCCAACAGATGGGATGACCTTGTAGGCTCTAGTGCCTTCTCGCTGGATCCTCTCCGCGTGCTCTTCCACTCACAAAAATATTGGCAGAGGCCTCCACATAAACACCCGCACAGTAAATGAAGAGACGCAGAAGCCCACGCACAAAACAGAGATCTCATATATAGTTACCCGGATATCTGTATTTTTACCCGGACAAAGGGCTTTACCCGGACATATGTGTATTTACCCGGATTACTATTTCGTGGTATATGATGTATATCACATGACTTGTGATCACGTGGAACGTTTATGACTGTGCGTTCACTGAGCACTGCGCGCTGTGTGTGTGTGTGTGTGTGTGTGTGTGTGTGTGTGTGTGTGTGTGTGTGTGTGTGTGTGTGTGTGTGTGTGTGCTGGGACATAAACTGACTATATCGATATTTATCAGAACGTCCACTGACTAGCTAAAGGTTTAGGTTGCGTGTGTGTGTGAATCGTTTTTAGATACTGTCAATTCCAAATATAAGGGGAGCTACTCGGTGCCAGTTCTAGATTATTATAAACAAGGGTGAGCTCCGCTTGATTTCCTCCATTTCCATTTCAAAAAGAGCCATAAAGATCATGAGCAGGACGGCGAGCAGAGTTTTGCCGGCGCAGGTGCGGTGCTTCAGTGCGGGCCTCGTGAGGCAGCAGAACCCGAGGTCACCGCTGCAGGTGTTCCGGGAGACGTTCAAGAAGGAGTGGGAGAAGTCGCAGGAGCTGCAGGACAACATCAAGACGCTGCAGGATGCGTCCGGGAAGCTGGGCGAGTCGGAGGCGTACAAGAAGGCGCGGGAGGCGTATCTGAAGGCGTCGAAGGGCGGGCAGACTATCGTGGGCAAGACGCTGCAGAAGACCGGGGAGACTGTTGAAGAGCTGGCTACGAAGGCGTGGGACTCAGACCTGGGGAAGTCCACGAGGGACGTGGCGTCCAAGACGGCGAAGAAACTGGACGAGAGCTTCGAGCCTGTGAGGCAGACGAAGATCTACAAGGACGTCAGCGAAGTTATTGACGACGGCGACAGTTCTAGCTACGGTGGTTTCATAACGAAAGAGGCTAGGAGACTGAAACGTGAGCAGGACCTGGCGTCAGGGAAGAGAGTGCGTGCTGTCAAAAGCAACGACGAGGCCGGGTCAGCACTGGTGGCTACCGATATCGAAGCTAAGGAATCTATCGGGAAGAAAATTGAGGATTTCAAAGAGAAGACACCGGTGGGGCGTACTTTGAAGTCTGTCAAGGTCAGTTTGTGGGACGAAAGTGAAAACCCGCTGATTGTATTTTTGAGAAAAATCACCACTAAAGTGGGCTCCTTCTTTGCCGAGACAGAATCTGCGCGCGTGTACAAACAGTTTAAGATGATCGATCCGTCATTCACCAATATTGGCTTTACCAAGCACTTGAGAGACTACATCATTCCAGAAGTCCTAGAAGCCTATGTCAAAGGCGACGAGAAGGTTCTGAAGAAGTGGTTCAGCGAGGCACCTTTCAATGTCTACAATGCCCAACAAAAGATATTCAAGAAACAGGAGCTGTTCTCCGATGGTAGAATTCTTGATATCAGAGGTGTGGAAGTTGTCAGTGCCAAGCTGCTTCAACCACAGGATATTCCAGTCCTCGTTGTTGGTTGTAGAGCTCAGGAAATTCATTTGTACAGAAGAGCTAAAACAGGTGAGATTGCTGCCGGTGATGAATCTAATATATTGATGTCCTCATATGCCATGGTCTTCACAAGAGACCCTGAGCAAATTGATGATGATGAAACTGAAGGTTGGAAAATCTTGGAATTCATCCGCGGCAACTCTAGATCATTTACTTAAAAGCATAACGACCCTTGAACCTTTCGTTGCTAAAAGTAAACTAAGAAAAAGAAGAGACATACAACTTGGAATAATTTCGAAAGAGTTTAAAGGTTTGAGGTGGGAAATTGAAATATTGGGCCAGGATTGCCATTTCCCTTTTCGTTTCCTGTATCCAATATGAATCACCGCCAGCTTTATTTTGTATTATGCCTGCATCACCCTCATTAGAACTAGTTTTACCTTCCATGTAAATATTGTTTAGAATCGTCAATCATCATTTTTTTGTTGCCAATACCTAAATCCATTAAAAGGAACAATAATAAGAACCAACGACACTTCAATACTTCAAAAGTGGAAGTACGCATAGCTTCGATTTACTATATATAGCCTGCAGATATAATTCGAATGCACTCTTCTACCATTGCATTATATTTTTTTGCGTATAACCAACCAATTTTTTTCATTTTTCCTCTAGTGGTTAAGTCACATTTTATAAAAATTTATTTGCTAATTCTCTGTACGCTGTTTTGTATATATGTTTTTGTTCTCATGATGAGGTATCATGTTGAGGTATATTTCGCAATTCAGTGTTTTGCTATATTGCTTGTCATATGAATATCACTTTGTACTATGTTTCTCTCACCAAAATTTTTGATTTTGTCGTTGTCTTTCCTTTGTTAAGATGAAATTGTTCAAATATTGACAAACGTGCAATACGTTGACTAACTCGGAGGCGGTTTCTTGATATTAGTTACATTCAGTTCTCATTGTTCTGCTGACTCAGTTCCATCTATCTTTAGCTGAGCTGCAGAGTAAGGATAATATATAGGATCCAAGCAGTTTTTACCAGGGAACCCCGCTTTAATAGATACAATGAGTGAGGAAGGACCACAGGTTAAGATTAGAGAAGCAGGGCGGGACAACGTAGACTTCATTCTATCGAATGTTGATTTGGCGGTAGCCAATTCCTTTCGTAGAGTCATGATTGCTGAGATTCCAACACTTGCTATTGACTCTGTTGAAGTTGAAACTAATACAACTGTTCTGGCAGATGAGTTTTTGTCACATAGGTTAGGTTTAATTCCATTGGAAAGTACTGATATTGAACAACTAGAATATAGTCGCGACTGTTTTTGTGAAGACCATTGCGATAAATGCTCAGTTGTTCTGACCCTGCAGGCAGTTGGTGAAAGTGAGAGTACTACAAATGTGTATGCAAAGGATCTTTTAATTGTTTCTAATTTGATGGGAAGAAATATCGGGCATCCCATAATACAAGACAAAGAAGGAAATGGTGTTCTGATATGTAAATTGAGAAAAGGTCAAGAACTAAAACTTACATGCATAGCAAAGAAAGGTATAGCAAAGGAACATGCTAAGTGGGGGCCAGCGGCAGCCATAGAGTTTGAATACGATCCTTGGAATAAGCTACAGCACACAGATTACTGGTATGAGCAAGACATAAGAGCTGAGTGGCCGCAATCAAAGAACTGCGAGTACGAGGATCCACCAAATGAGAATGAAGCATTTGATTACAAAGCAAAGGCAGACACATTTTACATTAATGTTGAAGCTGTAGGATCTATATCCGTAGATCAAGTGGTTTTGAGGGGTATTGATACGTTGCAGAAGAAGGTGGCTTCCATTATGTTGGCTTTGAATCAAATGGATCAGGATAAAGTAAATTTTGCTTCTGGTGAAACCGGCAATGGGTTGGGTGCAGATGGTGACGCAATGATGTTGAATGGGCATGATGACCCATATCAAGGGAGTGGGCCTGACGGTTATGCCAGCGCCTGGTAGATTTTTATCATTTTCTGGATAGACAGTTTAGATATTTTGAAACGGAATCTTATTTTACCATTTTGTGACCATTTGTACGATTGTGTTGCTGATGTCAAGTCCGCCTACTTGAATGTCACTGAATTGAACAGCTTAGTTCGTTTGAGAACTGTGTCGGGGTAATGACATAATAGCAATTCTATTTCATTAAACATTGTAAAATTGCATAGATTTGGTGCATTGTATCGGTCTCATGAGTATATATTAGTACAATTCTAGATAAAGTAGCTTCTTCAGGTAGGTTTACCGCTCGAATAGTTTTCATGTACCTACGGAATCAATCATGTATTAGCAATATTTTTTTCAATTTTAGGAATTTTGCTTCGCATTCCATGAGCAGCAATCATCAAATTTAACAAGCGTCCCTCCAAATATGTCAAGGGCACTGCCGTATGTGAGATCCACTGTACCCTTACTCAATCTATCAACTAATTCGAGATCAGTGACACTTTTTGCGCCTCCTGCATAAACAAATGTGATATCCTTTCCCTCTCTTATTGATTTTGTCCATTCGTGTAGTTTGGCTACAAGCTGTTCGTCAATACCTTTACACAACCCTTCAACATCAGCAGCATGGATTAAAAACTCGTTCGTATATTTGCTCAGATGTGAAAACGTTTCTTCATTCAGTTCCAGGTCTGTTAGGGTCTGCCATTTGTTCATAGCAACTACCCAGCTACCTCCTGTTGTCTTTCTGCAGCTTAAATCAACAACAATTCGATCTGGTCCACATAATTGGCTCAATTTCTCCAATCTATCGACCATAAATTTGCCTTCTTTTGTGAATAGCCAACTTGTAACAATAACTTTACTGGCATTTTGTAGCCATTCTAAACAGTTTTCATCAGTGATTCCTCCTCCAACTTGTAAAAACCCAGGTGCCGCTTCAAGTGCTTCTTTGGCCGCTACATCATTGTTCGGACCCAGTTTTATTACATGGCAGCCAGAAATCTTGTTATCTCTGTATAGTTTCGCATAATAGCTTGGAGGGTGCTTGGATACAAAATTTGTCTTCAGTGAGTCATCGTCCTCCTTCAGCGTTCCACCAACAATTTGCTTCACTTGACCGTCATGAAGATCAATGCATCCTACAAACTTCGTCATCGTTCAATTAAGGTCCAATTTCATGTGAGTCTGGAACGCCCATTACAGTACTTTTGCACTTATAATCACTGAAAATGCGTGTAGTCTCGAATTAATTATCAAAGTTTGTACACATGTAAAGTAAACTTTGGGTAGTTAGACGTCATACACGGAGCATTGGGTGTTCTTTACACTGTGTAATCTAGCGTGTGCTCAGAAAGCACTGTAGCACATTTCGGCTTCTCATCAATTCTTGAAATTTTTCAAAAAAAAAAGTATGAAGCTCATCGCAAAGGAATCAATGGCATTCATGTCAGAGCTTCAAATTGAAATCCCAGGATGATATGATGAGGTAACAAACTGAAGGTTGTATAATTTGATTTTGTTTTTTTCTTGCGCTCTGTTTCGTTCCTCAGCTAAAGAACAGACACAAACTTACTGTACGGGATGACTGCTGAAGATGAAGAATACAAGAGACAGTTAGACTTGCAAAGGCAGGCCTTCGAGGCACAGTTCGGATCATTAGAATCTATGGGTTTTGCAGATAAGATAAAGGAAATTGGTAATGACAGTGAAAGTGAGGTCAGTTCTGAATCTGAGAGTGCCAGTGACCCCGAAAGTGAACTTGAAGGTGGTGACATGCAGGAGGAGGAGTTTGCTGGGTTCAGCAGTGATGAGGATAAAGAAAGCGCGAGTGAGAGACCTAAGAAGCAGCCCCGAGTCATCAAGTTTTCCGGACCAAGTGACACCTATGTCCCACCATCTAAAAAGGAACAGAAACTACTAAGAAGTGGGAAAACTTTAGGTAAGAACAGGAAATTACTAGAACAGGATCCTGAAGAAGAGGCGGAGAATGAGGATGAAGATGGTGCCTTGGAAGCAGAGAACTTGAAAAATGATATTGAACTACAAAGATTCCTGAAAGAGTCTCATATATTAAGTGCCTTCAATAGCACAAAAAGTGGAGCGTCGCTAACGTTAGATGGCCTGAAGGATACCACAATTGCATATCACGACGACGATGTGATGGGGAAGGCCAGAGCTAGAACATTGGAAATGAGACTAAACAATATATCTCAAGTCAACGGACATGAAAAGAGAATATCGAAGTTGGAGAAGGTGCCGATGCACATCAGAAAGGGTATGGTTGACAAACATGTACAGAGAATAAAACGGTACGAAAGTGATGCTGCAGATGCAGGTATAGTCTTGTCTAAAGTTAAGAAGGGGGAATTCAGAAAAATCCAGTCCACATACGTTAAGGATATTGAGCGACGTATTGGTAAGAGCATCAAGAGTAAAGACAGCGAGAGAAGCAAAAAGAGGTCTCGTGGTCTGAAAGTCCAGTCAGTAGGCAAATCAACAAGAAACGGACTTGTTGTTTCTGCGGAGGATATCGCTAGAATAAACGGTAAGAAGCGAAGATGAAAGATGTAATAATGTGGTCGAAATCGAGTTATCACTCGTTCCCTTTTGACTAACCAGTAATACAAAAAAAGCACCCATTTAGCCAATTTTATAGACATGTAATGTAAACTCCTGATACTTAACGATCCAAGTGCAGTATTCGTCAAGAATGTGGTGATGATTGATGCACGCACAATCAATAGTAGCATTCATTTTGCCATGTTCAAGTTTCATATTTTGTGACTGTTGAATTTTTGAACTGGACCAAAACAAGGAGTTGTACTTTTTGAAATTTTGCACCCTTACACCCCAGATTGTCTGAACATAAAAAATGCTTTTCAACCTGGGATTATGCTTGTCGTACTGTATTTTGGGGTATCCTATTTGGGAATGTTAGATTTTTTTGCGGCTCTCTTTCTCAAGACTACTATTACAGCGGCCATATCTCTACGGAAGTTTCTTAGGGAAATCCTTGCCTTCACGACACATTGCACGCAAGGACCACCTGGGGCCCTCTCGCGCTGCTCTCCGCGTTTCCGTAAGGCCTCCTGCGGACAAACAATACCCTGAGGTAAGGCTCTGTGTGAACCAGAGCCAGCCAGAAGGATTGCCTAGAGTCAAGCTCTTCATCCCATACACAGGATGTTATTCCGTCTACTAGGAAGGCCTCCATTAGGCTCAGCGACCTGGGCCACTAGAGCCGGGAATGGGGAGCTGGGCTCAGGATGTTAGGCTCAGGAAGCTAGGCTCAGGAAGCTAGGCTCAGGAAGCTAGGCTCAGGAAGCTAGGCTCAGGAAGCTAGGCTGCTGAATGCACTGCAGGCCAGGCTGGGACATGGGCCACAAGCCAGTCCAGACGAACAACGCGGGGACACACAGCCAACGTTAGCTCCCTTCGTGCTGGCTAAGCGTTCGCACTCATGTGCACGATGAGGGTCGCTTGAGCCGGGGGAGGGCACGCAACCTTGCTGGTTCACAATCGCAGAGAGCCCACCCAGGGAAGCTTTGCTCGTGATGTTAGGATACCGCAGTGGAAAAAAAAATAGTATACGCATTGAATATATCTACTATGTAGCATTTTAAAATGGTTATTTCTGAGGCTCTGTTTGATTAATACGTCAAGAAAACCAAATCAGAACAAGGAACAATGGGTATGTGATATAGCGTATATGCTAAACCGCCGAAGATTATTGCCAGAAATGCCATTTATATGCCATGATGAAAGATGCTGGAGTTTGATATTAGAACAACAACATAATTCCTGATATTGAGAGGACATAGATCATCGCGTTTTCAAGTGAATACTAGTTTCAAAAGAATATATCATGGTGAGGAATCGACAAAGTTATTGAAAGAGCAAAATGAATTTAAGTATTCGGTGTCTTGTTTTAAAATCAGCTCGAAATATTTTTGGAGCTGAGATATGACTTTGTTGAAGGATAAAAGCGAATATTTGGCTGATACATATGGTGCAAGTTTTTGGTGTTAATCCGAAATAGTGGGGATTTATTATTGGATGTGATTTTACTAACATGAAAAATTTTGCTGTTATTATGGAAATTCAACTTCTCTTATATTTATTTTGCTTGTTTTGGAAAGCGTAATTATAAAGTAAGATGATTTTTATTTCAAATGTAATGATAACGACATTATGATATCCGAACAGGTAGAGTTATTCGTAACCAAAGAAAGGGTGCTGGTTCTATCTTCACCTCCCACACCAGATTGAGACAAGGTGCTGCCAAGTTGAGAACCTTGGACTACGCTGAGCGTCACGGTTACATTCGTGGTGTTGTCAAGCAAATCGTCCACGATGCTGGTAGAGGTGCTCCATTGGCCAAGGTTGTCTTCCGTGACCCATACAAGTACAAGTTGCGTGAAGAGATCTTCATTGCCAACGAAGGTGTCCACACCGGTCAGTTCATCTACGCTGGTAAGAAGGCTTCTTTGAACGTTGGTAACGTCTTGCCATTGGGTTCCGTTCCAGAAGGTACCATTGTCTCCAACGTCGAAGAAAGACCAGGTGACAGAGGTGCTTTGGCTAGAGCTTCTGGTAACTACGTTATCGTTATTGGTCACAACCCAGACGAGAACAAGACCAGAGTCAGACTTCCATCTGGTGCCAAGAAGATCATTTCTTCTGACGCTAGAGGTGTCATCGGTGTTATTGCTGGTGGTGGTAGAACTGACAAGCCATTGTTGAAGGCCGGTCGTGCTTTCCACAAGTACAGATTGAAGAGAAACTCTTGGCCAAAGACTAGAGGTGTTGCCATGAACCCTGTTGATCACCCTCACGGTGGTGGTAACCATCAACATATTGGTAAGGCTTCTACCATCTCTAGAGGTGCTGTTTCTGGTCAAAAGGCTGGTTTGATTGCTGCTAGAAGAACTGGTTTGCTACGTGGTTCTCAAAAGACTCAAGATTAAGTTACGTAATTTTGGTTTTCTTTGTCATTTTGTAACTATGGTGTTTAGAATATAATATAATCAATCATTTCAAAAACTTTTAAACTCGCTATAAGACGTCTTATCAATAATTATTCTTAATTACATAAATACTGCATTGATAACAAATTTGTAAATTATTGACATATTTTTATTAAACAATTTTGACCTGGTTAGGTATGTTTGTTAACATGGAGGGTAGACAGTGACTGGTTACCAAGTGAGTCAATTGAATAGCGAGTACCAATCTAGCTCGAACTAATTTTACCTGCACAGGAAATCTCATTGAGATTTGTCTCGTAGTAAAAGATCCATATGGAATGATAGTGTCCTTGCTTTTTCACGCACTGACAATGAATCGTCAAAAATATTCTTTTTTACCAAATCGTGAATACCCAATCTCACTAACTTTTTACATCTTGCAATTGTCGCATTGTTTGTTTGACTTCTATTATACTCATGAGCTGGCCTTACAAACTCATCGCTTCTGCTGTCATCATCATCGTCATCATCAATCGCACTTCCTGCATCATATTCTAGTTCTTCATCAACATTACCTTCATTTGTGATTGATGATCCTGTATGAATTTCATTTCTAGAGACTCTACCAGATGCAGCTTCAGGAACATCCCCAGGGGCTATGCTGCTGTCACGTGATATTCCAGGATAGCCATCGAGAGCAAATTGAGAATGGCTTGATATTTCAGAATTCCATAGTAGATTATTTAGGACCCATAAAGATGCCAGTTTTAGCTCACTGTCATTGCCGAAGGAGGTGGGATTTTGCGGAGAAGCTGCCAAAATTTCACTAAGGATTTCCAGGATATCATCTTGCTCAATAACTAATTCCTTCTTGTTTTCATTAACAGCTGCCAGGTTAACAATAATGTAAAGAATACCTTCTAAGGTTTTCTTTTGGTTAGAATCACTAGTATCCAACTTTTTCATCTTATGAACCAAAAAATCGAATAAATATGTGCTACCGACAGCGGCAGTTTTTCGTGTAACTGGATCTAGGCGATATTCAACCTCTTTGAAATTTTCGAGTAAGATGTTAACCACCTTCCTTGAATTTGAGGTTAAGTTTCGAATCAATTGAAATGCTTGGGCCTGTACTGACCAGCTTGGATCATTAACATACTCTAAGATTACCTCCATAGGGATTTTCGATAGAAGGCCCAATTTTTCCTCAT
Source organism: Nakaseomyces uthaithaninus (assembly GCA_030564085.1). Lineage (NCBI taxonomy): Eukaryota > Fungi > Ascomycota > Saccharomycetes > Saccharomycetales > Saccharomycetaceae > Nakaseomyces > Nakaseomyces uthaithaninus. The sequence goes on from JAJLUB010000001.1 coordinate 252,154, forward strand.
TTTGACAATTGTACATCAAATGTCTTAAGACCCACAGTGCATTTGTTTTGACTTCATTTGTATTGCAGTCCAGGAGCGCTTTCTTTCTTGCTTCAGATTCCCATAATGAGTTGGCGTTAAACAATGGATCCGTTAGGAGACTTTCAATAATATCGACAATGCCATTTTTTACTAAGTAGGGTTGAAGATTTGAGAATTCAACAACAAAATTACATATGGTCCCCAATGTCTGCCCCATAATTTTCAACTCAGCGTTTAGAAAGTTGACTCCGACAAAATAACACTGTCTAGTGATTTCATGTGTTTTTCGCAAAATTTGCAATAGCAGTTCTGGTAACTTGTTTCTTTTCAATGAGGTTCTAAGTGCAGTTATACTTCTTGAAAATGACTTCAAGAGATAAAGCCATTCAAAACACAACTCAGAATCATATAATGGTGGTAAATGATTTATCTGAGAAATAAAATTACCATGTCTAAATGCATCCTGGTACTCTAAAAATTCATTCAAGAGTGAAAGATGCAATTCAAGTCCAAATTCTAAATTAGTCAATAAAAATTTATGTTCAAGTAATAAAGAGCGATATTTCTCATCATTCGCTGCAAATGTCGCACAAAATTTAACGCATTTGGTTAAAGTTTTAATAGATGCATCAGTTTGTTTATGTAAGGACATGCATTCAAAAAATAATCCCAGAATTCCATAAAGCATATTAGACTTGGATAAAAAACTGATGATAGGGTTGCTCATAGGTTCGTGTTTGTTGTATAACTCTATCAACTGGATCAATGTCTCAAATGGATCAAACCAAGGTGGTATCGGTTGCTGGTTGAAAAGATCCAGTAGATATGGCAGTATCTTCAAGATTGCTTGCTTCTTGTGCCAGGCATTTTCTATCTGCAAATAAGGTGAAATCAAAAATTCTAGGGCAGCGCATTTCAAAGCTAAATTTTCACTCTTCATAAAACTGGTCACGAAAAGCTCGAAATTACCATCTTCCCATAAAGAGTGTACTTTTGTACCGTGGTAACTCCATGTGTAGATAACTAAAGCCAAGGACAGCAGTTTCTCGTCCTGTGAATCCGATATAACCACAGCATTTGGAATGGATAACGTCGATGTTACACCTTTGTTACTAAGGGGTTTATATTTCACACCTTTACCATTCTTCCGTTTCCGCACACGAATCATGTATTTATAGTTTATCTGATCTCCGTACTTTCTGAATATTCTATTCAGGAGAATCGCTAGCTGTTGTCTAAATAGCGGACTTACTATGACAACTCCATTCTTCCCATCCTGCAAATGAAATGTGAGTAACTCGATCGTGGTTGCGATGTTGTTGGCGTCCATTGCTGAATGCGATAATTTATTCAGTAGAAACAGAAGGTACTGCTGCAATTTCTCATAATGAGGATATTTCATGGAAGGTACATTGAGTCTGCACCCATTGATCAATTTCACATACTTGTAGTTTACCTGTGGGGAGTTGATAGAAAGTGTGGAGGCCAGCTCCACTTCATCATACACTCTTTTGATGAGGTCATGGTACACCTGACCCAATGACTCAATGACAGCACTATCAAGGTTCGTTAATACAGTCAGAATTTCGAGTTTCAACATCTGCAAGTCTGAGGAGTCTGAGTTTCTGACTGACAGAAGCTCATTAAAGATCCTAAGACCTCCTCCGAAATAACATTCCACCTTAGCATTTAAATCACCAACATATTTGTCCCGCAGTGCCATTAGATTAGGCACACTAGCGACCTCTGACTCAATCATGACTTTTATCAAAATGTGAACTGCCCTATGGGTTGTGTCCCTTATTTCTAGCTATACGATAAACTTCTGTCACCCTTGAACTTCTTTTTTAGTGTATCCTCTGTATAATTCCTCGATGCACCCTATAGGAAGGCAGTTCAAATGTCTACTATTTATCTTCGAGAATAAACACCAGATACTAATACCGCATCATCCATATAGTAATTATGTTTGGATGCCCTGGACACTGGTTGCGAATGTATTGAAATCGCTGCGCAAGATGTCTCACCAGGTAGCATATGCAAAATGGGTCCATGGTGGGAACTACACTAAAATCCGAGGTGTACTAACCCGGGGGAGGGGAGACAAGTCAGTCTCACTGAGCTGAGCACCAATCTTTGGTGCTCAGAGCACCAAATGCCTCTTCTGTTTGAAATCCCGTTGAGAAATCCTGGCCCAGGAGGCCGGGTAAACCAATGAAGTTTTACCCGGCACAAATTGTCTTGGAAGGCTGGGAAAGGTGCTGTGAAGAGCAGCGTATCCGGTGTCTAGACGGCTGAGAAATGCTGCACTGATTAGTCGAGTTGCTATGTCATTTTCCAGAGAGATCACCGTGGAGAGGGGGGGGGAGAAAAAGGCCATTTGGATCTTCTTTGCTCACGTCTAATTCTTTCAAGACTGACATCACTTGGTACTAATTCGCATGTGCTCACTACTCTACTCTGATACAGCAACTGAAATCTATGTTTGCTGATTAGAAGAGTGGTAATCGCCGTTATGTGTGTAACTCTTCTGCACACAATAATTGTAGTTTCAGCTTGATTAACGAGCAATTGAGATATTACCTCATCTGGGTTCACTGTCTGAGACTAAAAATCGGAAACGCTAACAGACCTTCCTTACAGTGAGAACAGAACAGTAATGGAAAAAAGCATGGAGAATCTTGTGAATTTCTTTAAAAGGGACGGCGGTGAATTGAACTTGTACTTAGCTACAGCTACAGCTGCACTATTGGCTGTTATAGTGTGGAAGCTTTCCAGTCGTAGTGTTACCTCGACAAAGAAACCTAGAGGCAAGAAAAATAAGAAGCCAAAGAGTGCCGAACCGGTGCCATTGACCCTTGAGAAAAGAATTGAGAACGTTCATCTGAGGTACAAGAATGAATACGAGGAGCGTATCAAGAAGATTTTAGGGACATTCAACCCTGAAAACGAAAAGGATGTGTATGAGAAGAACTTCTGTAACGAAATGTTGCTGAAGCTTCTCATTGAGCTGGATGGCATTGACTTGGTAAATGAAGAACCAGAGCGGAAAAAACAACTGAAGGAACAGAGAAAGCTGGCGATAAAGGAAATACAAGGGCAGCTAAAGAAACTGGATACTCTTGTTTGAATGAATTCATCTTCGTGTGTTCAGATCAGGCTAAAGAGCATATTCCTTTTAATGACCTATGCATGGTATACGCGACTGTAATAAAGGGAAATGGTTGTAACTCATGAGGATGAATGATTATTACAGAGTGTTATAATTGCTGTGTTTGTGATTTGACGGCAGAAAGCAACTCAAAAAAAAAAAAAAGAAATTACAACCGTTGCTGCATATCTTGTCAATATCTAGGCTTCACTGAATTGAAATTTCTGTTGAATGTTTATAGAATAGAAATAATAATGATATATTGTGTCCTATTTTCCGCCTCAAAATTTGCCGCTAAAAAGGTGCGTTGGTCGGGATACAGCTGATTTTGTCGGTTCTTCTTGTTTTCTCATTTTCTTCTTTTTTGAGGTTTGCTCTGATTTATTGATGTCTGAGACTTCAGCAACAATGGGAGAACTGCTTTCAGAAAAAATCAATGCAGAGAACGTAATTATCCTAATACGGTTAATTACAAGGTCTACAAATATATCTTCAAAATAGCTGGGTTTTTTCCGGACCTTTTACAGCCAGTTGTTTGTGCTTCACTTTCTTGGAATTGACAGAATTTACTCTAATATATTCAACATTGTCTGATAGATGTGGTAGGGTTGTGTTATTTCATCGATTGGTACTGGTCTGGTCACATCTTTGGGCTATTTTCATGGGAAATCGTTTGATAGATTCATCTGGGTTTAAGAGGAGCTTATCTCAGTCTTATCATGATTTTGAGGTTTAAAACAAGCAATAAAAAATGGTAAAAAATGTAGGGAAAGCATATATATATTCTGGATTTGCCCTGTTTTGCTAATTGCGGAAAAGTTTAGCTTTCGGGGACAAAATCTCAACGAATTATATCATTCCATTCTGCAGTGAAAGCATTTCATAGGGGATTTTTTGAATTTATCTTAACTCATGTGCACACAGATCTACACCTTGTTAGTTTGGGTTATCTTTGATTTTATTCCTTTCGTAATTGCTTTTGAATTGAATTTCAAAAAAACAGCAAAAAATCCACTTGGAAAACAGTCATTGGATAAAAGAAACTCTGGAATCTCCATAGATTATCGTATTGTGAATAACGTGTACTACGAAGCTGTATTAGATGTGGGAACACCTCCGCAGTCCATACCAGTTCTAGTTGATACAGGTTCGGCTGATTTGTGGATACTGAAAAATACTGATAATGATGCCTATGGTAATCTTACAGTGACAGGAAACCATTTTGGAGCTCAACTAAAAACATTTAGACCAAATGACTCAAGTTCTTTGAATCTATCCCATATAGGTAGATTTTATATAATATACGCTGACAAGTCGTTTGCTGATGGAATTTGGGTGACAGATACAGTGCAATTGTCTGAGGTTTCTTTAAAAGAAGTTCAATTCGGATTAGCAGGTGATTCATCTGCTCCAGTTAGTGGTGTATTAGGTATTGGTTTCCCTGCACGTGAATCAGTAAAGGGTTATGAGGGAGCTATTGGAATGACATACCCAAATTTGCCACAAATGTTGAAGAAGCAAGGATTTATCAAAACTGTTATGTATTCTATGAGTACAAACATAGAGAAGAATGAGGGAACTTTTTTATTTGGTTCAGTTGATCGTAGTAGATTTTTTGAACCATTATTCACTTTTCCAATGATAAATGTGTATCCAAATGCCGTTTCTGATCCTGCAACATTATCATTGACACTGGATGCTATTGGCATTTCATTCGATTGTGGAAATTGGAACTTAACTGAAATTAAAATGCCAGCATTAATTGATTCCGGTACAACATTGATGGACATACCATCTCCAATAGTGTCAAAAATTGCGGAATATCTAAACGCAAGTTTTGATTCAAATCAAGGTATCTACGTTTTGTCTTGTCCTGATAATCATTTGTTGAATTCTGTAAATATTACATTCCAATTTGGAGCGTTAACGATTGCAGTTCCTTTGGAACGTTTTATTTTGAAACCAGATGACGATTCTAATGGTCTATGTGGGTTGGGAATGATACCTTCTAATGGTGACGTCACCCTTGGAGAGATATTTCTAAGTGAAACGTATGTCGTTTTTGATCTCGATAATTATTTTATCTCACTTGCCCCATTAAGAAAAGGTGGCTCGATAAGAAAGGATGTTGTAGAGGTAGCATCTGATGGAAGAATCGAAGGCGCAGTTTTTGGATCAGATAAGCCGTGGACCAGTCCAAATGAAATTACGTTAAATAAGAATCTGCCTGATAAAATTGAATTATCTTGCAAAAATGATCCAATAAGGACTTTGAATAATTCCAGTTCTGAATATAGTATCAGAAATTCAATAATCAAATCAACCATCTCATACAATGAGCAAGAAACTAGAGAAAGTTTGACATCCTCAATTGTGTACAATGTCATCATGTCAACAGCACAAGTTCACAACACTTCTGACAATTCAAAACGTTCACAACCAACATCAACTTCAGTGCTAGCACCAATCTCAGCACCAGTATCTACTACTGGATCGCAGTTATCTGATGTCAATTACAAAGCTGCTACTGATAAAGATAATACAACACAAATACATGAATCAATCGGAAATAAAAAGATGGAGCCTAATACATCTGACATGATTACTATAACTGTCAGCGTTACAACCTCTGTGAGATATACAACGGTACTTACCAGAATTCTATGTTAGTACTATTCTCAATTAGTCCTGGTGGCTTGCTGTATCACCTAGTGTAATATTATTTTAACATGTTAAGTAGCTCTTCTCGCCTCTATTATATACTTGATCAGGAGCTATTCGGATTCCGTTTGTGGATTCATTTAGGTAGACAGTGCTCTTGTACTTTGATTTCACCACACTTTTACTGTTATATATCAATTACGTGCTTAAGGCTCTTTATTCAATACATTGTTCTGGAAAAATTTCTATAGGGCGAGGTTACAAAAACTCAAAAAATTTGAAGCATTGAAATACAAAGTTTCCTACAAATTGTAGAATTGAAGTTATGGGGTAATTGTAAGGCAAAGGTTGATAAACAACTAAAATTCAACAAATCATGTTTAAGAAGTATGTTTAAATCTGAATCCAATTTTTGAGATTGCAACTGTAGTTTTTCAGAAGTTAATTTCGGATTACTAACAATAAGAGTGTCTGTTTCGCTTTCAATCTACGTTATAACATCATGCTGCTGTACATGAATATCGGATTGTGACAACTTGATAGTATTCATGAACATTTATGGCATGATTTCGGTTTGTTACGAATCCGTATCCTGTACGTCGTATTTTGTAAAATTAGAGAGATTGAAAGAGAGGATGGCAAGAGTCCAAATTTTTAGATTTTCCAAAGAAGATGTACATTCCCGTTCAAAGGTTAAATCATCTATTCAAAGAACATTGAAAACCAAATTAGTGGCCCAATATCCAAAGTTAGAGGACGTCATAGACGAGTTGGTTCCAAAGAAGAGTCAAATTGAGCTAATCAAGTGTGAAGACAAGATACAATTATACACCGTTGACAATGAGGTGCTATTTTTCCAGAAGTTCGATGAACTGATTCCAAGCTTGAAACTGGTACATAAATGTCCTGAAGCCTTCCCAACGGTACAAGTCGACAGAGGTGCGATTAAGTTTGTGCTGTCTGGTGCCGATATCATGTGTCCTGGTTTGACATCCCCAGGTGCCAGCTTGCCTGAAGCACCAGGCCTGGAAAAGGGTACCATTGTGATCATTAATGCTGAAAATAAGGAAAACGCTTTAGCTATTGGTGAGTTGACTATGAGCACGGAAGATATCAAATCCATCAATAAAGGGCATGGTGTTCAAATGATCCACCACTTGGGTGATCCACTATGGCATTTCTCCCCATGAGTACATAGGATAGACTACATATAATTTCAGATTTAATCTCAACATTTCTTCACCAACTTATTCATTCTTTTTTGTTAGTTTCATTTTCTTTTGTAGTTGATGGCGAGTTACAAGGATAGTTACAACGCTATGAGAGATGCTATTCTTTGATTTTCGCATTGAAACTATGTTGCTACTTTTGGAGTATAACGTTGAATGCTACTGATCAAAATCTATCCACAAATACATGTGTTAATGATGAATTGCCTAAATGTTAAGGCGAAAATGTTGGATCACTAAAAAAGGGCTATAGAAGGCAAGTTAAAGGGTAGATCATCATACAAAGGAGACAGGTCATACTGCCGAGTGATATGCTGTGAAAATACAAAGATCCAGAACGCCATTACATAATAGAGCAGTAATCAATACCATGGGCTACGGCTTGGGGGTCTGATAGGCACAAACAATAGAACATCGCATCGCATGAAAGTAACGCCAGTAAGCAGCAGTCAATCCAGCACACAAACCCAGGACCATGCCTCTCGAGTGCCGGTGTCCACGGCAAATGTACCCGCCCATGCCAGCGTACCTGAAGAATGGAATGACGTAGCAGGTTTTCTATATTAATATTTTTACTGCGGGCTCATCTCCGGGCCGCCATTCTTCTCGACTTGAAGCACCCACGCCTAAGCTTCTCTCTCTTGCCCTCCTGCACTGCCATTTCTCTGCTCTATTCCACTGTCCAAATTCCTGAGTGCCCAAACGCCGTATCCATTTTTCTCCCCCCCCCCCCCCCCCCACATAAAACAGTATTCCCTTTTCCCCAGGTCTGATTTACCCGGTGAGTACCGCAGAGACCATATTGACTACGCCCTGTACGTGCCGTCTTCGCTGGCTGGATGTCTTGACAGCGTATCTGCGTTTCTGCGACACAATCCAACCCGATCTTTTTCTCTCTCCCACTCCCTCTCTCTCTCTCTAAAAACCCCACACAAAATTTCCTTACAACATCGCTCTTCCAAACAAACCTGCAGCCTCTTCCATTTGCCAGCTTCTGAAGGTCCTGCCTACGAATTTTTCAGGCTTCCCACGTCCCTTCTTCCCACTACCTCTGTCCTGCTGTGGACGCGTGTCCACGACGTGGTTCTCTTCGCCCTCCCTGGCCCTGTACGTCATTACCGGGTGCTGCATGAGGTGTGCCGTTCGGAAACACCTGCAACTACGCGCGTCTCGACACAGAACCACACGCGGGGAAGGGGAGAAAGCAGAAGTGGGAATCCTTCACCAGCACTCATTTCTCTCTGTTTCTCTCCTTGCTTCCTCTGCTGTCTCTGGCCTGCCATAGCCAGCCTGTGCGAGCAAACCATTGTATTGAAAAAATTGGCGTCTGCCCAAAAGTGCTCATTAATAATGAAATGGCAGATTCATCAATTTACAGGAATTATAGAGGACCCAGAACAGAAACCAGAAGGGAAAAAAAGAAAGAAAACCGACAAAAATAACAACAAGCTCTTGTTGTACAGCGTAGTTTTGTAGTTTTTTGTTTTTTTATTTATTTATTTATACGTTACAGCACAGGCCTTCCAGTATTTAATTAGTACTCCAGCATTGTCAGGTACCTTTGTTTTATTTAATTGACAGTAGCCTGAGGCAAGACAAGTTCACACTACTTTGTGATTTATTTCAAGCCTTGATTTCATTGATACTAGGGCTTAAAGATCATTGAGAAAAGAAACAAAACCATAGTTTTATAACATAAGTGAAATGACCAGTGACAGATTTTTCAGACTAGACGCAGGTTATCAGCAATACGACTGGGGTAAGATCGGTTCTTCTAGTGCCGTTGCTCAGTTTGCTGCCCACTCTGATCCTTCCGTCAAGATCGATGAGACCAAGCCTTACGCTGAACTATGGATGGGCACGCACCCAAAGCTGCCTTCTGTCAACCACGACACAAAGCACACACTGAACGAAATCCTATCCAAGAACCCTAGCGAGCTGATCGGTCAAGAGATCCTGGACAAGTTCAAGAGCAATGACCAGTTGCCTTTCTTGTTCAAGGTGCTCTCGATCGAAAAGGTCCTGTCCATCCAGGCACACCCGGACAAGGCTCTCGGTAAGAAGCTGCACATGGAGGACCCAAAAAACTACCCAGACGATAACCACAAGCCTGAAATGGCTGTAGCTATCACAGACTTCGAGGGTTTCTGCGGTTTCAAGCCGCTGGAGGAAATCGCCGAGGAATTGGAGTCCATTCCAGAGTTCAGAAACGTTGTCGGTGACGAAGTTGCTAACGATTTCATTCAGAACTTCAAAGGTGGTGTGGGTAACGACACTCCAGCCTGCACCAACAACAAAAGACTATTGCAGAAGGTTTTCGAAAAGGTTATGACCGCTGAGTGCGACTTACTGGCTGAGAACGCCGACGCCATGGCAAAGAGAGCTAATGAAAACCCACAGAGCTTCACTTCCAAGACTTTGCCATCATTGGTCGTAAGACTAAACAGTCAGTTCCCAAGAGATGTCGGTTTGTTCTGTGGTTGTCTGATGTTAAACCACTGCGCATTGAAGCCTGGTCAGGCACTCTTCCTAGAAGCTAAGGACCCTCACGCATACATTTGTGGTGACATCATTGAGTGTATGGCTGCATCAGATAACGTTGTCAGAGCTGGTTTCACTCCAAAATTCAAGGATGTTAAGAACTTGGTTGAAATGCTAACTTACAGGTACGACCCAGTCGAAAAACAAGTGATGGCTGCTGAACAATTTCCAAGAGCTAGAGGTGACGGTGAAACCATCATGTACAATCCTCCAATTGCTGAATTTTCTGTTCTTGAGACAACCTTCAAGAAAAATGTCGGTACAACCCATGTCGATGGTCTAAAGGGCCCAAGCATTATTATCACAACTGCAGGTGAAGGTTACATAAATGCGGACGGCAAGAAATTGAAAGCTGAACCCGGTTTTGTTTTCTTTGTCGCTCCAAATGTTGCTGTTGATTTGGAAACAAAAGATAATGCTTTCACAACTTACAGAGCTTTTGTTGAAGCTTAGAGTGAAGCAATAACAAAGTCATAAAAACACTTGAGAAATCATAAAGAGAAAATTGCTGATGATGTCGTTCTTATTGTTATTATTGTTGTTGAAACTGCAATTTTGAAGTTTAATATGTCTTCATTAGTTTAGTCACGATGTAAAAGAATCTGTATTAAATAAGTATCTAAGAATTTAATGAGAAATGTAATATTCTATAGAGTTTTTGGCATAACTCAACACGGAGTTTTGTTTTGATTCAAGTCTTACATTAAGATTCTATTGGAGTTACGTAATTGGAGCTAAAACAGCAAGAAAACCATTAAGTTATGTGTCAGTTCAGTGATTATTATCATATTATTAATCTCTAATATACATGTCCTGGTATGAAAATTCCCTTTGCTTTTGCTTGCCTTTCTTAATACGCGCTATACAGATTTATTGATAGCGATCTTCTTGATGCTTCTGAGAGTTACGCAAGCTGATATCACTACCTCTTTAGATGTGCTCTTATATCTTATTCGGTTACATTATGCTTTAGTTTCCATTTCCTTATCTTTCTCTTTAGTTCACCTTCAGATTGTTGGTAGATATTTAATTTCCTATCAAAAAACATTTTTTTGTAATCATCACCGTGCTTGTCATATAAATCCTCTAACCATTTCTCTTCTCTTGAGCTCTGTATTCTTTCTTTTCTGACGATAGGTCTGGAGGCATAGGCTTCCAAATCTCTGACAACTTGTGTCTTCTGTGTTTCGTTCTTCTCTAACTCATTTTTGAGAGTCTCGACATCAAGTTCAACGTCAAAATCTTTCTTTTTACCGTAAACAACCTTCACGACGCTTCCTTCGGCGTCACGAATGATTCTTGCCTCACCTTCTGGAATCTCATTTTCATCTATCTCATCTTCCTCTCCACTATTTGCATTGCTATTGCACTCTTCCGATTCGGAATCGGAATCGGAATCATCTCCAAATCTTTGTGGTGCATCCACTAAAGGTTCTTTCTTGATCACCCTGTCATATTTTGCCTCTTGACCACCTGCAGGAGTTTGTAACTTTGCTTTCAGTCCCAAGTTCTCATAATTTTGGGTCAACGTCAATGAATAATCCCAGTTTTTGGCAATGATGGGGTTACATGCTATAAGCTTCTTCCTTTGCTTATCTTTTACTCTTCTCCTAACTTTGGAGACAGAGGATCTGTTCATCTTTCTCTTTCTTACTGATGTCATGGCTGCTTATTGAAGTTATATTCTATGGCAAGACGTCACTTACTATTGAGGAATGCACTAAATGGAGAATATAAACGATTTATTCAATAGAAATATAAAGATAATGCTGAAAATAAACCTGGCTTAACAATCGGTATTAGAAATTATAACTATTACCTGGTCTCTTTCTTTACCGTTAATTATTGTTGCCAATTTTGCGATGAGCATCACTGAAATTTTTCAAAGCTCTGAGAAAAAAAAAATATTGAACTGCGGTGGGGGGGTAACAAACTAAAACCTTTTCTTTTTCAGTTCCATAATCACCACTACACTTCTACATGATGTAATGCCGTTATTCATCAGCAATGGCGGTCAACTATTTGAACCAATTGTAAAGGATCGGCTACATATGGTGCTATCTTAAAAGAGGGGTGGTGAGCCTTTAGTAGTATCTCGGTTTCAAATAAATGCTGGATTTTTATGACTGTTAGCCATCAGCATCATCCAAGATTTGGTACCTAAATATTAAAGTTTATTTGCAGTTATTATCAATAATGGTGTGTTGCTAAACCGAGAGCTGGAAAACAACCACAAATGAATGTATTTAACTACTAATGGAACAGTATACTTGATGATATCGTGGGAACAGTAAAATAGGTTGAACAATGCCAGAAAGGGCTTCTGCTATTGGAACTACGAAATAGCACTCAATAAATGGATACTTTTTCATATCAAATTATACTGAACTCTGATAATATCAGTCATTTTTTGTGCTTTCTTAATACTGAACTACATCAAAATCTTTAAAGATTGTTATGGGACTTACAATCAGATAGAGACTACAACTACAAAAAGTATGAAGAAGAGCAACAAGACTTGTAGGTTCTGAACAAAACCCAACAGGTACAGATACACAGGAACCTCCTTTATTTCTCATATTTGTCCAGGTATTGAATTGCTTCACGAAGGAAATCAAACTTTCGTATGCATCTTCTCTTTTTTGTCTTTTTCTCTCTCTCAAAATGAGAGTAATATGTGCACATTTCAAAATAAATCAATTAGGAAATACATTCTTCAGATTGGCAAGTTCCAGTACAATTATCACAGAAATTGCTGCACTAAGGAAGTCTACAACACTTTTCGACAGAGGTGTCTTGAAGATATCGATGTGCAAAATTAACATAAAGCCAGCAAAGTGTCTTCCTTTTGAATGAGGGACAATACGTAATTGAACTGACCCTGTGGGTAACATCGTACCACCATGTTATATCAACAAGGCTGGTTACAGATAGCAACATTGAAGAGCACTTGAATAAACCAGCGACAAAGACAAAAATTCGATGTAGAGAGAGATATCTACTGCATTGATTTCAGCGAGATCTCTAAGGAAACTTTGAGAGCAATAACAGCATACATACACGATCTGATATACAGTTCTCTAAATGTGCATGCACCTAATTCCTGGTTGATCCAGAAATGTCAATGTACGTACATTTTAGATTATATCCTACGTTAAATTCTCAAAGGTATCTTTCAATTTTGCCTCAGTTAATAATTGAGAAAAGTCCTCCTAGTGGTGATGTATACTACATTTATTTCCTTCACTTCTTCCGTTCATGTCATGAAGTATTAGGGAGAAGCCATGAGAATACCAACACTATATCGACCACACCCTATTATTATTTATATTTTTTTGTCTCACATTACTCTTTCTGTCAAAAGTTATCAAGCTTCTCGGTTCCTGTTTTTCCATGATTTGAAAAAAATAACAACAAAAAATTTGGAAAGGCATATCGAGCACAGATATTGAAGTTATTGATTTCGAAATAATTCAAAGCCTAACTACACCTCAAATATTATTTTAATATTCATTAATTCATATACAGTTGTTCCGTTTTCAACTTATCCTGCTCTTTTCCTGCCCTCCCCCCATTAGCTGACAGTTTAATACCTTATCGTCCTTATCATTTGATATCTGGGGAACAAGAACTTTAACAGAAACGTTGACCAATACCAAATAAAGAAAAGTTAAGTTAAGTCTCAATTTCTGGTATCAAGGCCGAGCATCAGAAATAATAATTTGCACAAAGATATAGAGCACAAACCGGCCAAGCAGAGAATATTTTAGGGATATTGATAAGGGGAAATATTTTTTAGGAACCACGATTAAGCATAGCTTTTTGAAGATATATTTCAGTTTTCCACCCTCCTCAAGATTCTTTATCATAATTGCGATCTCAAGAACTTATTCATCACCATATTTTCGATTCTAAGGGTCTGGAAATTCTATACTCTTAGAGTCTAATTATTGGATCAAGGGAACCTTCATTCATTTAATCTCGCCTGCCTGCATCAATGCCACAGAAAAGTTTTGTCGGTTCGTCCATGTCACCACAAAAAATCTCAGAGATATTCGAGAATCTTCATGTTGGGAGCACCAATAATCAAAGTGGCACCAGAATGACAAGAGAACAGAAGCATGCACAACAGCTAGAAGCTGATGCTTGTTCAATTTTTGTCTCTAATATTACTCTGAATGCAACACCAGAGGAAATTGATGACCATTTTCAAGACTGTGGAATAATAAAACGTATCACCATGCTTTACGACAAAAAGACTGGTCTCAATGAAGGGTACGCATATGTTGAGTTCGATTCCTCGGAATCAAGAGATAAAGCATTGAAGTACGACGGAACCATATTTCTAAACTGCAAGATTGGCGTACAAAAAAAGAGAACTAATGTACCAAATTATAATAGCAAACAATTACAACATAAGTAGCCTAGATCTCTAGGACTTTACTTTGTTAGCAAAACTTGAATTTTTCCATATCAAAACATTTCATTTCTTTTCATTGCACATCATCCTTCGGAATGTTAGATTCGAATTTAAAAAATTCAAAATGTTTCCCTACATTTATCTGAACCAAACTCAGTCTTTTGAATAAATTATTCGTTCCGAAGTTCATATTCAGTACGCTATGGATGAAAAACTTATCGGCTATTGATCTGATTATCATCACTTATACATTATTGTTCGAAGATTTATTTTCACCATCATCTCTTAGTCATTACTAATCATTGTAGCATTTTATGGGCAGAATTAGCCAAACAAATAAGATCGCATTTTAATAATATTCATTTTATATCGCAATATGGTTATCATATAAATAATTATATGTCTCCGATCCAATCCTATATTTTGAAATGTCTTGACATTTTATTTGATTTCGTAAAGTGTTCCATTCGATGGTTGTTCCTTTTCAACAGAGCCCGAGAAAAATCATAGCAGTTTAGCTATAAAATTTTTTCTGCGAATTAAAAACAGAGATTACCTGTCCGGAAAACATAACCATAGAATAAACTTAAATATAACGTAAATATAAATAATATTAAAAGAAAATTGCATCAAAAAAGTAATTATAATATCAGTCATATGACTGGGCTGGCACTTAACATTATGCTTATTCTCGATTTGAATTTCTTGTAAGCTATTTTGGATATGGTTTTTTTCATGTCTTGTAACATTTTTATCTATTTTTGATATTTATGGCTATGGATTATTACTTGAAGATTTATGCTATTACGCTCGTACACTTAAGCTTCCATATTGAGATCTTTTAAAATATCATTTATGATTGTTATTCTTTTTTGGTATTCGAAGTTCTGGTAATCTTCTTCTTCAAGCATGTCATTAACTTTTGTGACGAAAATTGCTATCAAGTAATATCTAATATCATCAACCAATTCAATTGTATCAGTTTCTTGTCTCGATGATATTCTACTTGAACTGTCTATTATAGCCTGTCTTAGATTATTGTCATTAGAATATTCGAGTAAGTTTTGAGCCAAATGTCGAGCCGCAAAATGTTCAAGCTTTTCTGCTCTCATTTCCCAACCTAAATGTAGTATATCGAATATATTGTAATTCTCAAGTAATCTTGGGGATTTTATCATACTTGTTACCGCCATTGTCTTCAGTCTATCTTCTAGTAAGATATCGGCAATAACTAGCACTTCAGAAGCATATTCTATAGGTATATCAGAAAAATCATAATAGAGATACCTGAGGACAATTTCAACAACTTCAAATTGGCATTGGGGGAAATTAATAGTCAAAGGATGGTAGGATTGTAGCGATGGGCCAAGGCGGTTTATTCCATAGTTAACTTTTTCTCTAAAGTCATAAGAAAACATAAGTTGGAATAGTGATGTTCTTTCCAATATGGCTAGATGACAAGGATAAAGCCGTCTATTATCGTCGAAATCGTAAACATTCAATAATATGTCAGGTAATGCAGAAAAATTAGCTATTGGAGTAACTTCCTGGTTGAAATTAGCGCCATTTGTCTGTTCTAATACTTCAGTCTGAATGAAACCACCAACAATACTTTCTTCGACAAATCCTTCGAGATTTTTCCTTAAATATTCTCTGAATTCGAACTGGAACTCCATAGCCAGTATAGATTTTTCAGCAGGATCATAAATACTTCTAACTTTAATCAAATAATTAGCCAGTATCGGGAGCTTCGTCCTTTCGGCAAATTTTATGAGTAGTCTGTAATCATCGTTAGACAAATTGTAGACAGATTGCAGCAGATACAAATAGTTTCTAAAACATTCAAATGTGCTTGCATTTGTTACAGAACTTAGATCAATGACATCATTATCTTGTAGCCAATCCTTTGTGAAGAATTCAGGACAGCATATGTTGAGCAGGAATTTATGAGCTTTGAAGTTGATTTCTTCCTCAGGAAACTCCACTGTAATGTCATAAGTCCGAAAATAATTGGAATCCTTCAGTAACGAGGAAATATGTGTTGCAAAAGGTTGATTCAGATCAACCGCTTTCGAAATATCATATCTTAGCAAAATATCTCGTATACTATCAGTGAGAGCTCCGTAAATGCACCGTGCGCCTTCAAATTTATCTCTGTCACAGACAGCTCCTCTCTCAAGCAACAACTTGACTACTTTCTCATGTCCACAGAGGCTTGCAAGAAACAATGGAGAGTTATCATACTCATCGACACCGTTCACATTCAAACCCATAGATATTAATCTATCGACATTCTCAATGTCGCCTGTTCTGCAAGCCATACAAAGCTCTCCAAACCGCGATGCGGATGTTGCCAAGGACATTTTCAATTTAGTATCGCGATATTATGGCATATAAAACAACACCAGCAATAACAAAAATGCTGAATCCACAATAATTTTGGATTCATATTTAATTCTACACTTGAGTCTTAATGCAACATATCCTGAATAGCACCATCTAGAGATCAAATGGCTGATCAACGAATGATAAAACCATCCAAAGAGGTCCCATTTGCAATTGCAATTGGGATAATACATGGGACAAAGAATTGAAAAACTAGGTTGTAAAACCCAAATTCTACACTTCGGGCAATAATGGCTCAGAAGGGACTGTAGCATCATCACCTACTTCTATTTATTTGCATGCAAGATTGGCAGAGCAAGAACAGAGAGAGTCCGAGCCATTTTGTGCTTACAACATTATATTTTTCATTTTGTTGTGTTTGCAGTTCAGCCCGGAAGCTTACGAGCGGGTACGGGTTTATCTGTAAGTATCGTTTATCTATAGGAAATTTGGGGGAGCAATCAGCAGATGAATGGCCAGCCATTTGGACCTAGGTGCAAATCGATTTGGGCAATAACAAGACCATAGGAAGTGTATTTTGGCTTCGAACAATTAATTTGTTCGATAAAAAATTATAGCAAAGTCTTAAAGGATAAGGTTGTTTGAGCGAGCAGGGCTAGGCCGAAGAAAGCAATTGACTAGCTCCGGTACAGGAGATAAAGTTATTTCTATAAGCATCTGTGGTACTGATAGTGCTGAACTTCAAACGCTTTTGCAAAGGGATTATCATTCAATTTTTTTAGATACCATTTCAATTGGTGTTGTTTGAAAGCTAAGAAGTTTTCTGAAGACAGCGCTAGGACATCAAATAAATTCACTTGTTATATTTGAAGAGGTAATCTTTGAATTCTGAAGAATAGGGAAAACCTTTGCGGGCAGATTTCATGAAGTTGTATATTGGAAGGAAGCCGAGATCGATAGTTCTTTCTTCAGAGAATTACAGCCTGAAATTTGAGAGACTATTTGACAGGTCTAATCGCAATCAAACCGTACAGCAGCCAAATTCTACTTTGCCTAATGCAGAGGCAAAACCTCCCACTGTCTCAATAAAAACCATAAGTGATAGTGAATTAGCCAAAGGTGGTTACCGTGAGCTTAAGAATATCAGACTGAATGGGCTTTTAGGACTTTTTACATCGAATGGCGATGTATATGTCGCTGTTATCGGTGGAGTTCAAACAATTGGCTTTCCTCGATGGCATCTGGATGAAGACAGTAAAATTATTCCTGACGAAACAATTTACAAAATCCTTGAGGTGGACTTCATAAGTCTAGATTCAGAAATATTTGACCACCTCCATTTTGAGAAATCTGAACAAAACTATGAGAAGCTTTTGCATGAACACCCTTGCGGTGCATACAAGAAATTATTTGCAGACGGGTCATTTTATTATACCAGGGATTATGACATAAGAAACCCTGTGAAATCACCTGGTATTTCACACAATTTAGATTACGCAATAGACAATTTCGATACCTCTTTGATTTGGAATGCCAACCTTATAAACGAGATCATTAACTGGAGGAGTCGGTTATCACCAAAAGAAAAACAGGCTTTTGACTGCGCTCCATTTCTGATGTTTACCATTAGAGGATTCTGCAAGACAGCTATTGTAAACAATAGCGATGTGCCTGCAACAATAACGGTGATATCCAGAATATCAACTGAGGGTCATAAATCTATATCCAATTCGGAAGGAATGCATGAAGATGGCAGAGTGTCTACACTTATTGAAACAGAAACCATAATCACGACAGAAAGCTATTTATTTTCATACACACAAGTTTCTGGAGATATTCCATTGTTTTTTGAAATTCAAGATGGTCAAATACTTTCTGGGAAAAAACTGAGATTACTAAAACAACCTGACGAAGGCCAAGATCAATTCAACAAACACTTTGACACTCTCGAATCAAAATTTGGTATCATAAGTATTGTAAATTTATTGAAGTCTAGAAGCGACTCACAAGAGGGGCTTGCTATGGCGTATAAATATTGTGCGGATGCCAGAGGTATTAAAATTAACAATATTCAATGTAGCACGAACAATCTGAATAAGTCGCCCCATAAGATTTTATATCAGATAAAACAGGATATATTTGAGTGTGGAGCCTTTGCGTATAATATTGAAAAGGGTATTTATTTTGGCAAGCAAACAGGTGTAATAAGATTAAGTGCCGCTGATCCTATTGAAAAGCCATCAATATTAGAAAAATTAATTAGTAAGGAAGTTTTAGAGCTAGCTACAAAGGAGCTCGAAGGATTTGATATCAACTATCAATTTTTTGATTTGCACGATAAAATTTACTCAGACAATCAGTTTTGGTTGCAGAGAATTCAGTCGAAAAATCAGAAAAATTACAGCAAGAATGCCAAAATGTATCTAAAACTCTTTTCATCTCACGTCAAACTATTCGATCCAATTCATTTCTATATATCCCAATACTTGAAGCAATTCCGGTCTCATTTCACGTACAAAAAAGATATCAAAATATTCGCTGGTACTTTTAACGTAGGTGGGAAACTTTCGAATAGTGATGTTGGACAATGGTTGTTCCCAAACGATGTTAACAGTACTGATGATCTAGCAGATGTTTATGTATTTGGACTTGAGGAAGTTGTTGAACTTACTCCTGGACATATGCTAGCAGTCGATCCATATATCAAACAATTTTGGGAAAAAAAGCTACTTGATACAATAAATAAATTTGACCCTAACTCTAAATTCACTAGAATTTGGAGCAGTCAATTGGGAGGTGTGCTGCTCATTTTATTCATGAAGGCTAGTGAATCAACTAAAGTTAAACATGTTGAGGGTGATGTGAAGAAAACTGGTTTCGGTGGTATTACATCCAATAAAGGAGCAGTGGCAGTTAGTTTTAACTATTCAGCAACGAGATTTTGTATCATTGTTTCTCATTTGGCAGCAGGCCTGGAGAATGTTGAACAAAGACACAATGATTATAAGATGATATTCAAGAATATCCGATTTTCAAGAGGGCTTAGAATCAAAGATCATGACGCCATCATTTGGATGGGTGATTTCAATTATCGTATATTAATGTCTAACGAAGATGTTAGACAGGCAATTTCAACGGGGAACTTCAAAACCCTTTTTGAGAAAGATCAACTAAATCAACAAATGATTGCCGGTGAATCATTCCCTTATTTCCATGAGATGGAAATCAACTTCCCACCAACATACAAGTTTGATGTTGGTACAAAGCGATACGATACAAGTGAGAAATTTAGGATACCTGCTTGGACAGATAGAATTCTTTCAAGGGGGGATGTTCTCAAACAACTTACTTATTCCAATGCTCCAGATATTCTTTTCTCTGATCATAGACCTGTTTCAGCCACATTTAGTGCTAATGTGACTGTTGTTGACGAACGCAAAAAATCAGAATTCTCCGCTGTTATACATTCTAAATTAATGGAAAAACTTGAAGGTTATGACGAAGAAGAAAGAGTTGCATTTCTAAATGAAGGTAATTTTAAACTGGATGACTTAGATGACGAAGTTTTTGGTGAACCAAATATTGACAGTTCTAAAGAACAAAAGAAAGCCAAGAAACTACCGCCACCTAGTTCTGATTTACGAAAGTGGTGGGTTGGCAACGGAAAGCAAGTTAAAGTTTTCCTTGATGTTGAATCAGATGAATATATGCTGAATCCAGATCGAGATGTTAATCCCTTCTTCAACAATGAAGAGCAACCGCTTTACGTCGAAAGAAAAGAACAGATAGAAGAGTAGTCACAATTGCTAGCCTTAATACTCTAAATTTCGTTGCCAGTGAAAGATATTAAAAAAAATAAGCATTTTAATTCCACTACCTTTATGTACTTCCTCTTATCTATATTTACTTGCATTGCATATAAACAGAAATTTCCTCCATGAGCTTATTTGTTATTTCAAGAATGCCAAATTTGACTCATTCGCTTATTAATAGAGGTGCACATGAAATTAATAGCCTCAATCCAAAAAACCAATATTGTTTTTAGACCGGATAAAATTCCGCACTAGAATAACTGTTGGAGAAAATTAACATTTATTCTCGCTTTACATTATTACTATTCTCAACCGACTTATTCTCTAGTGATTCAAGTTGTTTTAGCAACATATCAAGGTTTTTTTCCACTTCATCAAGCTTACATTCCATTTCAGTTGCTTGCTTCTCTCCCTGTAATATACTCTTCAAAGCCTCCTGCAGGTTTTTGGTATTTTCTATGTCATTCTCTTCATTCGTCATTTCCGCTTAATTGTATGGTTAGTAAATATATAAAGAGTAAGTTGCAAAACGCTTATTGTAGGTTCACACCTCCAAAAGGATATGTGGAACTATCTTAACTTTTTTTGTTTTATTACATAGTTCCTGTGTTTTCGCTCTCAAGTCAAATTTCAATGCATCTAAAAAAAATGTGATGGGCAGAGCACCATTATCTTTAACTATCTGATAAGTTATTTTTATATCAAAGTTAATTATTCGTGACACATGGATATTTATTCAAAGTTTCTATAAAAATCATCATATTGCAAAATAGTTTGGATCAGTATATATCTTACACCATGTCAATTCTTGCTAGAAATTAGGAAACTGAGAGATCAATCATGCGGGGTTGTGAGATGTCACCGAAACAGAATATCAAGATGCCATGCAACAGTACTTAACTGGAAGATCAAATTCTAGCTGCTATATTTTGATCCAAAACTTTTTGCATTATCTCTTTGTAGATAGGGCACAGTGTAGATTTTTCATAAAGCTCCACCAGTGAGCCATCCATTGTCTTTTGATTCTCGATAAGCTCAACAAATTTTGGATCGATTGGGATATTTCCTAGGTAGGGCACTCCAAAATCATTTGCGAGTGTTTCCCCACCACCTTTTGAGAAGATATTGGTACATTCTGCGCAATTAGGGCATACAAAACCGGACATGTTCTCGACAATGCCGAGAATTCGAAGATTGATCTTCTTACAGAAATTTAACTCCTTCTTAACATCTGCTGTGGCAACACCCTGTGGGGTGGTTACAACGATAGATCCGTCGGGTTCAGAAAACCTCAACTCCTCTGCAATGGATATATGCTCATCCGAAGTTCCAGGCGGCGTGTCAATCAACAAGTAATCCAATTCACCCCATGTGACATCCTTAATAAACTGTCTTATCATTGAGGTCTTCTTGGGACCTCTCCAAACCACACTCGTACCCCTGCTATCCAATAGAAATCCCATAGATATAACTTTTAGTGTCCCCACGCCATTGGTTTCCACAGGGACAGGAAGCCAGCCATCATTTGACTGGTATATGTTATTACTCTCCAACCCAAACATCCGTGGCAGAGATGGTCCAGTCAAATCAATATCGAGCACTCCAACCTTATAGCCCATGCTCACAAGCGTCAGTGCTGTCTGTGTGGTCACAGAACTCTTGCCCACCCCGCCTTTACCAGACAGAATCAATATAATGTGCTTGACCTGACTCAGGGACTGAGCAGCAATGCCTTCTTGCACCTCTTCCATCTCATCGGCAACTATTTCGGGATCCATCTTGTGCAAACAACCCAATAATTTTGACAGCTCACTGATTACAGTGTAGCACAATGTAGTGTGACGTGTTTTGCCTGCCGAGATTTGACCTAGCCACCACTCATGCGCTAATCCGAGTTAGAGCTATGGGTGATTACTAAGGCTCATCGCTTTCTTATTCAAATACTTCAATCACCTCCCGGCCGGGTCACACTTTCAGCCATACACCAAATGTCCGTAATTTTTGGTGAAATTTAAACACCAAAATCACTGTGAACTCGATTGATGACAGTGAATGTACCCCCAGTCAGCGTACGTCTTTTGAATGTCGAGTTACCTTGGTTGGATCACCTGCTAGGATATAGTGTATTGTTATCGTAATACATTCAAGTTTGGAGGTTTGGCGAAACTGAGGTCTTAAATACGGCGCAATTTAACGAGCAAGGTAAGCTATTCTTTACACCCAGCTTCGCAACACTGTCTGCTCACATATCTCTTTGCTTTGGTTAGGAAACTGCGGTGACAAGGATCTTCTTTGCAGTGGAGTTTTATTTGTTATATTAATAAAAAATTTGCAGAATGAGTTCACGATTTGAGAGTAATGTTTACCAGAGAGACACAAGCAGGACTCAGCTTTTTGGGAACGCTGCATTTGAGGAGGAGGAGAGCAGAAACTCTCCTTACGACAACAAGGGGAAGCTGGACTACTCACAGAGCACTCTGGCTCAACTGGAATCGCAAAGCGAAGAACAGATGGGGTCAATGTCAGAAAAAATTAAGGCTTTGAAGTCTTTATCGTTGCGGATGGGAGATGAGATTCGGGGAAGCAACGTAACGCTGGATCAGTTGGACAATACATTCCAGAGAACCACTGTGAAGCTGAAGCAAACATATACAAATATGATGGATATGGCTAAAAGATCGAGAATTAGTATAAAGACATGGTTAGCTGTTTTCTTTTTTGTATTTTTACTGTTTTTCTGGGTTTGGATTACCTGATTTGGTTGTAGTATCATGAACTAATTTGTGCATTTCTAATATCTATTCCACAATTTTCATCTGCCGTCAATATAGGACTACTTTCACTAGTTTTTTCCGCATCGAAAGACTGCCACTACGTATTGACTTACAGTACTATTTATTCTTTTCTATAAGAGGTCTTCCCCCTTCTCTGTTTTTTATTATTTCAATATTATTATAGATCATTTAATTTTACTTTATTTTCATTTGCATTAACAAACTGTAAAAACAATACAAATCAAAAATGAATCAAGATATAGAAAAGGATTCAGTTTCTGATATATTGCTTTACTCGGTCAAAAAAAAATTCTACATCGCTGCACTTTGACGGTCAAATGGAACAGAACTCTTGTTAAGTCTTCTTTTTCTTCCACATATGCTTCACCCACGTTACCTCCCTCCCCCATTAAACTAAGATGAAGCACATGACAGTCAAACAGGTGTTTGATAGTTCGGAATGGCCTCAATCTTGAGCCTCCAATTTGCTGTAAATATTATTTTTGAACGTGCCTTTCGAAACTTTCCGCCTAAATGAGCGGAAAATGGATCTGAATTTTATGACAAAGAAAATCAAAAAAGCAATTGTCACATAGTAAAACAAGTGATGGCTATCATTACCAAAACTGGTGTCAAAGAAAGAAGGGTTAATGCCCTTCCCGATCAACTTTAAGTTTCTTTCTGCTTTCTCTGGAATATTGAGAGAGAGTAATGCTTCTCTAACGTCATACATATTTGTTCCGAATATTGATCCTGAGATTCCCTCTGCAAAAACTTGTTTATCCATTTTATCAATGAAGAAAACTCTATTACCGCCAACTTTTTTAGGATCAAGATGTAACTTCTCAAGTACTTTTTTCTCCGTTGAGATATCTAGGAATACACCTTGTACTCTCAGGTCGTTCCGGTGCGGTATCTCCTCTCTCATTTTAGTTAAGATCTTACTTGTTTTTTCATTTTTGTCCTTCATTTTTTTTATACTTTCTGCCTTCTTGACCCTTCTGTCTCCAATATCTTCAAACATCTTAGTCATTCTGAAGTATTCATAATCATATAGTGCTGTTAAAAATCGATGGAGGCCAACATATTTATCGTCATATTCATTTTCAGTATCCACAGCTATTACTGCAAGAGTATTATAAATGGATGGCTCAAGAAGGAGTTTTTCCTGAAAGTTCTCGAGGGTTAACCTCGAGAACGTAGGCACAATAGTTTCATCTATCCATTCTAAAATTGTATCAAGTTGTCTCATCTCAGTTGTTGAATATGCATTAAATATATACGGTCTCATTTCTCCTTCTTTTATAATCATAAATGTGGGCAACTCGGTATTAGTCTCAATATTCAAATGGGCCTCCTTGAAGTGCTTTTCTGTTTCTGAAGAGTTGTAGTTTATGAGTTTGAAATATGTTTCATACGATTTGTCAACAATATCTCTTAGATTCCCCTCAAATTTATGCAGATAAGTGTTAGGCCTCCTTGACAAAGGCTCCACTAAATGCTCTAAAATGTCAAAGTCCTCTGGGACTACTGTATCATTATCATAAACAAAAATAATGTGGATTTTCTGCTCGGATTTTGTTTTTCCAAATCCGTATTTGTTCTCCAAAGCTAATCTGTACAACTTCTCAAAATTGCTTGCATAACTCATGATCTCATCTTCATTGACCAAAGCGGCTTCACTGTTCAACATAATCTGCTCCACATAACCCATTATCTGCTTACTGTCAAAAATATCCACGTGATTAGGAAAGACAAAGAGGTTATTGGTAACCTTATTTGGTAAAACATATGCAAGGCGAGGTTTCCTATCTGTGATTGACTTCGGAGCTGAGGATGTCAACTCGGTCAAGCCAAGCTGGTCACATAGCTTTTGGGACGATTCGCAATTTATATGCGCACTTCCTATACCTAAATCCTCTAAATCATTAGTTAACAATGCCCATGGCTTCTGAAAGTACGAGCATTCCCTGCATTTATGAAACTTGATCTTCTCAGAACTATCCTCCTTCATTTCATCTGTTGGCCAGAACGATACCAGGACTGGTCTTTCAGCTTTACCAGAAATCAGCTCTGCAAACTCCATGGTGGCCATTAATTTACTCATTGGAGGGAGAAGCACTTCCCTAGAACCACCGTGGATCATGGCCGACTTCCTTGCATACTTGATGAACTCCTCTTTCGTCCTTTTACCGTGGTACTCCTCTATCATTTCACCTGGACGGTAAAGCCGTATTGTTGGATACGCCCTGATCTTTTGGTCGTGGCACACATCCCCGTTCTTAACACAATCTACCTGCGAAAAGGTGACCCCAATCCGTTTGCTCTCCTCTTTGAACTCCTCCCAGGTGGCTTCCCACGTAGGTGCCAAGTGCTTGCAATGGCTACAATATGGGCTGTAGAACTCCACGATATGCAGACCTGTCGCCAACTCATCCTTGAACCCTTGAGCATCGAGCGGAGCAGGGAATCCCTCGGGGGTCTTCCTATTGCTGGCCTCCTTTGGTGGAGGCATCGCACACACCAGTACCAACAGCGATATAAAGTGCACCAGCAACATCATCTCCTTCTAACTGATCCTTTATACAATTTCGGGCTAATGAATACCTGCTATATTCAATTCACCTTTAATTTACTTAAATTTTTGTCAGCTCAATGACCTGTAAAGACTGCTTAAAACCCTGAAATGGGCAAATCAATTATATTTATATCCTTTGAGTTCATTTCATGTTTCCCAAAGTTGAATTCCCACCTAGCCTTGATCAATTTAAATTCTTGGGATTAGAAGGACTGCACAGGCACAGGTACGGCGTGCACCGTACAGCATTGCAAACCTTGCAGCTCAGACAAGCCCTTGCCCGGCTTGCAATATTTTGACATTGTCCTCGTTTTGATTCTCCCGGGGGGGAGAGTGCAGCATATCCTATAGATGGACAAATGCGAGAGGAGGGGGAGCTGGTCCACCCACCCACACAATTTACGCGGGACCAAGGTACACTTACGTGGGGCACGCCCTGCGAACGTAACGCCCTGTGAGAACAAAGTGTCCCTTGTTCCTCTGTGAGAAGGACAAATGTGAGTCACTCAGAAACGGCAGTGGGGGAAGCTTGTCAAAATGTCATAATTGCAGTAAATCAGCGACAGACGATGCGTGTTAAATCTTCTGAGCACTGGGGCATGAGGGGGGACACATAATGCACAAGAGGTATATACGTCATACTTCCCTTGAGGTGAGCTCGTGGGAGGGTGGCACGCGGGTTGCAAATGGATTGCCATTGTTTCCATCTACGTGCCAGGAACTATAGAAGCATTCCAACGCCATTTTCATGTCGAGGTGGACTATGTATCTGTATTGCTGGTCTTTTTGTTGGAGGTAATACAAACAGCACAGGTAAAAGCCAGACGAAAGGAAAACAATCAAGGACGTAACACTTAGAGCTTCATAGAACTTTGATTCTGGTATGTAATGTTGTCGAGCATTTCGTTGGATAGCAATGAAATGCTTGTGATCGTAACGCAACACTGACTAGTACATCTTGTACATGAGGATTTTTGCAGCGCTATAAAGAACAATGAAGTTAGATACGCAATTTGAAATTGAGTTTACGTACTCTATGGTTCTAGGAAATTTTGAAATTCAGTTCTTGTTTATATTGGGCTCTGTATACACTTACAGCATTCCCATTATATTTTAGTTGGCACATGGAATCGTAGCATGTGATACAAATATACCATTGTAATCTAGTCAATCATATCAACGGGACCTAAGTTCAGGCAGATGTTGGCAGTTTTCAGAGGGTTTTACTATAACTTTTTGAGGACTTACTACCTAAACTCAAAACAGCTAAGAGTACAAAATAGAGATTGGCAATATATCAGAAACTACGGCTTGTCAAAGAGCACAAAACCAGAATTGTAGGGGACACTAAAGCATCTTGAGTTGACACTAAACCAAACCTTCAAAAATGTATTTATACTGGGCCTAAAAATAATATATTACATTGTCAATATACTTCAAATAGTGTAATTCCTTTCTTATTATTTTCTACTTCCAAGGTGAAAAGACAACATTGAGAAATCAGAGAATATCGGAAAGATCGTACAGACAAGTGGTAAAATTTCAACAATGACCCCCATCGAAGTGAATGAAGAAACTTCTTCTCATTTGAATGCCCTTTCCAAAAGGTTTGAAGGTATCAAAGACCACCTTTTGGTTTCGTTGGACTGGAGTAGGCCAAGCCGCCGTCAACACCTCAGAAGATGGCTAACTGCTGCAAGGTCTTCTACAGAACAGGAGTCTGTTGAAATTACTTCTTACTCAACAATTATTACCGAAGGAGATGTAGACATTGTCAGAGTTGTCTATGGACCCCATAGCAGAGTTGAAGACTACCAGCACGATATCTCTGTTGTGAACACATCTTTCCAATATTCTACCGAACTGAACAACTCTAGGAGCTTCTCTTGGGACAGAAACAGTAACTCTTCTGTCAGTTCTGCCAAAACCATTTTGGACCCAAAGGCTTTAATGTATGATTCTCAACAGAGAGCACAAGACAACCTACTTGAGGCATACAAAAGTACTTATCAGCTAGTTACAAAAATGGAAGGTGGAAATGACAGTGATTACTTACTTGACGAAGATCAAGACGAAGAAGAACATTCAGAAAGTTCAGCTGATGACATAAGTATCCAAGAGTCGCTTTACTCAAATTACTATAGCAGGCGGTTTTCCAACTCGAGCATGGCTTCTGTTGATACCGTTGTTCATGTTTCGCCATCAGTCGAATATGCATCGGGCGCCAACACACAATTTGATAGTTCTATTGAAGCTGTCTCATTAACGTCTGCAAACTCAAACTGTGCTACAATTGCAAGTCTTCATCACGTTTCTCCTATCTATCAAGGTTCCCCAAAAGGATACTTTCCCTTCAGTTTTTCTTTCTCTGGATCGGAGGACAGCAAAGTCCAAGAAACCGGAGTTAGAAACGCTTCTGACGAAAGTGAAAGCCCATTATCCTGTGAGAGAACAAGAAATGTCGAAGAAAGGCAAAAATCAAAGGTTGCTTGGTTATTCAACAAATACCGAAACAAAAATAGAGGTAGGAAAAGTCTAGGCAATGTCGTAGGTAATGGCTTCCGTTGTATGGGACACAAATTAAAGAAGTGTTTGGGAAAGGCTGAGAATAAGTTGGATAGATTTAAGAGCAATAGAGCAAAGAAGACAAATCGTGAAAGACTTCTACATGAAGAAATTGACGATTCTGTTTCAAACTAGACAACGTTATTTTTCACCTTTTGACATACTGGAGTAGGAAGAAGGGCCAGAATCTACTGGACTAGCAAAAGACACAAAAACGGACGATAGTACAATCGATCCCAATTAAAATTTTTTGTTAGATTTGTTGGGATGATTGATAATTGTACATTAATTTCGATAACTTTA
>JAJLUB010000001.1:280654-315216 GCA_030564085.1 Nakaseomyces uthaithaninus
AAAAAAAATAATAAAAAAAAAAAAAAAATTCAGTTCCATAACTGATTTACTCTTCATCAAGAGTGAACAGAATCATTTTTGATTCTAGCAATAGAAATTATCGAGGTAATTCAAAACCTCATAATACATTACCACTTAATTGCGAAAGCTTTCGATTTGGAAATTAATAATTGGCCGAATAGAAAAACTACAAAAAACTAATTTGAAATTTGAAGGCAACCAAATCATGTTTGAAAAGGAATGCAGAAGCAAACGTAAACGGCTGGCACGCTTACCGTTTAAAGCATTGTCTTTTCTCATGCAGCTTTAAAATTTAACGAAGAATTAGCGATATTTTTTTTCTTTGGTTTGAACAAAGAAATATTAGACATTATAAAAAAATATTGAATATTCTTTTTCTGAAATGACAAATATGTATAGACTTAATACTTTATGAGATACTTGAAATTTATATATATGTATTTCAGTTATATGATATGATTATTTCTTTTTTACACAGTTCTTTCATTAGAAATGACCAATTACAATTATAGCAATTATATATGCATGCGGTTATATTCCAAATTTAGGGTAGTAAATTTCTACATATAGTTTGAAAAGGAGTTAAATGGATGACAAGAAATTTCGCATATATTCGAATGTAACAAGAGTTATCGCAGATGCAGGTAAAGTCCGAACTAAATTAGTCATGAATCCTGAATAAAAACCCAAAATGCCTTCTTGGCGATAGGTTATTTTAATTAAAGGAATCAATTTTTTTAAATGCTTAGGTAGATCCGATTTCAGTTGCATCCTAGTCCGAAGAATTTCATGAGGGTACGAAGCCACTGAAGCAATCATCTTCGAGACTGATGATGCTAAAATCAATCTTGTTAAATCAATTCTAGAATTATAAGGGTCTGACGGGTCTGAATAACAATGAAATGAGACCTTCAATCGTTCATATACTGGAAAATGTATTGCCACATGCAAGAGACCTAGCAATGATGGGACTAATCCAGCATATAACGCCTTAAAACCTTCCTGTTTAATTATCTTTCTAAATGCGTCAATAGTACCTGAATAATGTGTTCTGTTGGTGCCGATGTGCGTTTGAAGCATCAATCTCGTTTTAATGACCCAAATGGGATTTGTTAGAACTGTAGAAACGGCACCCGCAGTAATCGCAGATCCTGAATGAGAGATAAATGACCAGTGAGGAGAATCTGTTCTGAATCTATCCTTACAGAATTCATACACGGAAAAATAAATCATCCATGTAGGGAAATAACCCATGATTATCGGTACCAGACCTTTATACAGTCCCCTCACCCCTTCGTCTCTTACAATTGTGCTCATAGTACCTATGGAACCTCTATAATATAAGTTTTCAGTAGTCCTGGTCTGTAAGCCTTGCGCTTGTAGTCTGGTCTTCGCCACATCCAGGGGGCAAACTACAACCCCCGATAATAACCCAGCTATAGCACCAGAAAGCGCATTTATACCATTATCAGTGAGTTTAAACCCTAATATTCGTTTTGACTTTCTCGGTACCCCTACGTCTGTGAGAAGATGTGTATTAACTAAATTGTCAGACTCAGCCCTAAACGGTTCTATTATATCGGTCGAAGTCAACGGGGATGCGCTGTCCGGAAAACATATCTCTTGTGAATGCGTTCCCCTCTTATAGTCATCTTCACTCATCTGTGCCAAAAATATCAAATATGCCAGTACTTTTGCCCCTACTTCCTCTCTTGTTCTAGTTTCTTTTGTGTGCTTTATACCGTTTCCCTACTCTTCCCTAGTATCCTTCCGCCTCAACTGAAGATCCTAAACAAGCAACCACACTTGCTTCTGAGTTCACCGCTACCTTTTCCAAAGCAAAAGAGAATAACCAGATCCGTCTTTCGCCCCACACACCTTATCCTAAGAATATTAAATAATAACAAAAGAAACGGTCAACGTCTTCCTTCGAGGAGTGTCTAGCAAATTAACAAGCAGACACCTAAGTCACCGCTCTTAAGAGTTCAAAATAAGAGATACCTGCAGCAACAGTATAGTCTTCCTCTCGATGTACTCCCGCAGCTTGTAATTTGAATACTACTAGAAGTCCAATATTCCCCAGTTCTCCTTCTCGCTAGCTTTTTCTGTCTGACATTAAAGAGCGAAGGTCCGATAAAGTACGTCATATAGCTCTACAGAGACCAGGATTGGCTGCATATGGAACGACGTACACGCACTTGGAAGGTTCCTCAACGCGCGCTTGGGTCTAACTATACATAGTCTAATATACGTGCTACGTTCAAGATGTACATAGGGGGGCCCACAGGTGAACAGTACCCAAGCTCTTAAATCATTAGAACATCACTTCTCGAAAAAACCGCCGAGTTGGATGTCTTGTCCGAGTTGGATGTCTTGTCCGACCATGTGGCCGGCACAGCTCCACGAGAATGCAATCGCATCCATTTGTCTTCTAGAAAAGAAGCAAATTGTGGGGGGGATAAAAAAAGATTCCAAAAATTCCCTGCATGAAGTCCTACAGCATCACGTAGAAAAGTGTGACGTTGCCCCTCCAACAGATCAAAAACATCACACGCACAAGAGTAAAGGATAAAGAAGGGAGTCCCGACTATACCCTCCTACGCTTTGCGCCGCATAACGTCGTTTGAAAGTGGAGAGACGGACCATGAGGAGTACGGTCTGGTTTATTATAATTAAATTATAAAATTTCAACCAGCAAAAACACAATCTCGGAACGAATCCTCACTGATATGCGTATTTCCCGTGCATAAGGATGGTCTCTTCTTCGCACAAGACCAGAAAGGAATCGCAAATGCGGACCAACCCGTCCCTTGCAAGCCCTTCGCTTGAGTTTGCCAGCCCTTTTATAGTTCAGCCAGAAAGCTCAAACAACAAAAACTGAAAAAAAAAAAATTTATAATGCCGTCAAGAAGTACAGTTCACGTGTTGTAGTGCTTTGTAGTTAAGCTGCGCTGGTGGGAGGGTGCTGGATATGCCGTTTTGGATGGTTATATTGAGTATTATTATTGATAGCATCAATAATACTATAAGGTATGGCCCCTCCAATTTGTGCGCGGGTGGTTCCAGTCTGCTGGATGTCTTTGTTCTCGGGAGTCCCCATCTTGGTTTTTCTAGCACGCTGTTCATTACTATTGTTGTTTTTTAATAATTGAACAACCGTATGCTTGTAACACAAGAGATGGGGACTAGGGAAGAAATGTATATGCAATTGTCTTATGTAGTATTGATCCTAAAGATTTCTTTTTTTTTTCTCTGTATTTTTTTGTTCTATCTATTTTTCTCTTGTTCCATCAAAAGTCTGAGTCTAAGAGATCTTCCACGTCTGAGTTCGTCAAATTGGGTTTGTCCTGCGACGGGCGTTGCACCTTGACTTCTGTCTGCCCGTACCTCCGCGCAAGGCATCTGACTTTATTCATGGCGATGATACGCTTTTTGTTGTCTTTGTTGAGATCATTGAACAAAGCAATTAAGCTCTGAGACCTATTCACATGTCTGTCGATGTGCGCTGTTTGGTTGAACATAGGCATGGGTTCGATGGACACACTCGCATCCTCAGCGTTATATTTCGAGATGAAGATTTTCTTTTCAGAGGGAGTCAAGAAGCCGCAATTCCCTTCAAATTTGTTTTTGTAAACAGGCGTCTCGGCGACGGGTCTTTTTGAACTTGTTTTCTGCTGCTGTGCTAGCCGATCACCTGTCGGGGATTCCTCGTTGTCCAGCCTTATTGCAGAAAGTGAGGTATCATCCTCAAAATATAGTTGAGGGGACTGGGTAGAGCTCACAACTTGTCGAGAAAGTGGAAGATCATCCTCATCATCCAGCACTATCTCATCTTGTTCCAATTTCACTCCACCGTTATTGCTCCATGCATGTTCTCTGTGTCCATCCGAGGAGTCTCCTAATGATCTCTTCTGGTCTAATTGTAATTCATCATTTGTTTCTTGTTCCTTGGGTGAATCATCGTCTGTAATGAATAACTTTTTCTCCGGAGCCTTTGCACTATCGGCATTTAATTTCTCCAACTCCTGGTCAACATCCAAAACATCGTCGAAATCCTCAACATCTATGGTGCTGTCTTCAATAGATTGCAGTAATGGTCTTTTGTTCTTCTTTTCCTCAGCTTCTGCAACGCGCTTCCTAACGAGATTGTTTGCTGTGATGATACCGGTAATTACATTATCAGGCATGAAGAAATTTTTCACGTTTTTTGTTTTTGATTGTTTTTTAAATTTTGGCACTTTACCAAGCATACACTGCGTGGCATACTTTATAACATCATCTACGTCATCCATATCATTCAATTGTTGATCAGACTTCGAAATTTCAATGAATTTCTTCTCACACTTGAGTTCAGTTATATTCGCCGGAAGAATACGGTCTGACTTTTTGTACTGAATTGAATGCTGAGATATCAGTTTTTGAAGATTGTAGTACCCGTCCATGCTTTGATCAAATTTGGAGGATTCATTACTGCTAAACATGAGAACAATTCTACCATCCCTTTTACGACCAGTTCTACCCATTCTTTGGATATTTTTAATAGGACTACTAGTTGTATCATAGCATATTATAAGGTCAACCTCCCCTATATCTAAACCTTCTTCACCAATGGAAGTACAAACCAAAACATTATAGCTACCATCCTTGAACTTCTTGATCACATCTTTCTGTTGTTTTTGATTCATACCACTTATTTGAGCTTCCTCAGAGGTAGCCGTACGTCTTGAGCTTCTTTCCAGCTTTGCTTGTTCGGCTTCTTGCTTTTTGCGCTCTTCTTCCAATCGTTCTTCCTCTAAACGTTTCTGTTTATCAATTTTTTTCCTCCCCTTTGGCTGATGCTTTTTTGTGAATTTCACCTCATCGAACCCTTCTTTCCCTTTTGCCTGCCCAATAAATATGTGTGGCCTAATGTCACTGTTGTCAAGCGAATCAATGCACTTCACTATTTCAAGCGCACTTTCTCTTAGTTCCGTGAAAACAATCACTCTAGATTGGTAGGGATTGTCGTTGAAAAATTGGATGAGCTCCTCTCGTAAGTACTCCAGCTTCCCATGCCCTAGAAAATGTGGATCTTTTATTTTTTCTTCGCAATCATTGATTACATTTTGGAGAACTGGGTGATAGTAGAATCCTGCTGCAATCTTGTTTGTTGATTTTCCCAGGCTATATTTGGTGGTAAACTCCTTATACTTGTTTTGGAAATAGTTGTAGAAAGTTCGTATCCCGTATATCTTAATCCGCTTTAGCATCTGGCCAACATGGTTTAGCAGTTGTAATATAAAATAATTTCGCCACTTAATCCCTTCTGGAATTGAAGGATCCATTATAATACTCTGGCTTTTTTGCATCGCTTTAAATGAATTGATACAAGAAGGAGGACACGACTCATAAATGCCTAGTTCCACTGCCTGATTAAGAACAGGTAAGATTGCTATCCCGAGTTGTTCCACAATGTCCTCGATTTCACTGGTGGTTTCAATGTTAACTCTATCTTTTTCCCTCTTTTTCATGTATTTAGCGATATCAAGACTCTCTTCAGTCCTGATCTCGATCTTAGAAATGTTCAGATTGTTTACTACATCCTGAACTCCCTCCAGGTCCGTTCCCGGGGTTGCCGTTAATGCCAGCAATCTATAAGATGAATTGAATCTATCAATGAATTTGACAACGTTTGTATAAGCATATGAACCAGTGGCTCTGTGAGCTTCATCGATCACTAGACACACAATTTCCTTCGGATTAAGCACCCCACGCTTCAAGTCGTTCTCGACAACCTGTGGCGTTGTGAAGAACACCCGTTTGTCACGCCATATCTCCTCACGGTTCTTACGAGACTTGTCCAACAGGATAGCGGTCTGGTCGTGCGGCAGCCCAGTCATACCAAGACAGGCCTTGATCTGCTGCGCGACAAGTGGTCTCGTTGGTGCAGTAAAAATAATCTTCGCCGTCTGCGTCCACCTGAAGAAATTCAACATCACCGTGCTCGCAATAAACGTCTTACCCATACCAGTTGGAATGGCGCACAAAATGTTCTGCTCAAGTCCCTTCCTGACGATGTCGAATTGGTAGTCTCTAATCTCGAAATTGGTAGGATACACGTATGTATCCAGTTCTGCCTCGTTCAGTGCATGATGCGTCGGTCCAAACGTCACTTCCGTCCGTATCTCCTCGTAATAGGTCTGCTGACCTGGAAGAACGTTCTTCTCAAGGTCTCTCTGGACCGGCAAAGAGCGCCTCACTAACGTATCGTTCACCCGCTTGTTTATGACCTTCTCATACAAGGAATCCAACTCATCGTCGAAATCGCTGTCATCTTCCATCGCCCAGGACCCCAGTGTAACCCTCCAAGGATCCGGTGTCAGCTATCAAGTACGACCACGACCTGCATTGGCGTACAAGCATCAGCGAGCTCATCGCAGTGCCCAGCAATGGGGGACTCCTCCATCTCTTATTTACCATTTCAGTTCTTCGAGCAAGGAAAAAGTGCGCATTACGGGGATCGAAGTGGGAGGGAGCCTGGCACAAGGAGGGCCCAATGTATAACGAGTAACAAGGCACAAAAGGTGAAGGGGCCCAGGTCTAGAGTGGGATAGCATTGGCAGCGGACTGGCATACTGCGTGGGAGGAACTAGTGCGGTGCAACATTACAGATAACTGCTTCCCTTCAGTCTACTATTGAGCGTTGACGTTTTCCAGGAAGTGCACGTAGAAAGGGGGTTGGATAGTTTTGAGCTTCATAAATCGATTTGGGAATAGAGGAAAGTATGTCTGAGGTGCCTTATATCCCGGAACGCCCCAGTAGGAGGAGGACGACACAGCTAGAAGAGGAGATAGCAGGCAGGGGAATGAACAAGGAAAGGTCCAAGACCAGTGTTGATATGCCTAAGGTACCTGAACGGCCATTGAAGCACGTTTCGACCGAAACCATAAATGACCTCGTGTCGAATACTACTAAGGAACTGGAGGAGATCGAGAAACTTGTCACTCATCAGCCGGTTGTTCCTGCTGCTAGGCCGAAGCGCAGCCAGCACTCGGAGGGGTCAGGTGCTGAGGAGGAACCAAAGGTGCCTTCAAGGAGACCTCAAGTGATCAGTGCCAAGGAGAAGACACCGTCCTCTGTTGTGACACCAGTATCTGATGATAAGAATGCAAATCATGAATCCTCTGTCAGGGAGGGAGAAGTTGCAGCACCTGAGTCTGATTCCATGAGTGCTGGCACCAATGAGGATAATGGACAACAAAGTAGGAAACATTCACAAGTCGATGACAATGAGAAGGAGGTCTCGATTCAGGTATATGCTCTTGCCCCAAAGTTTTCTCCAGAAATTCCAGAACGTCCACAGAGACACCATCAGCAAAAGGTATTGCAGGAACCTAGCGAATCCAGCACGAAGGAAGCATCAAGTACAGCTGCAAAATCGTCTCTTGAAACTACCGAAGATAGATCGCCAAGCGTAGATTCGATGAACAAATCACCTGATTCTGAAAGCGTTGGTATAAGTGCCGGAAATAGCGATGATGTAGCACCAGTAATAACCGGGGAAGTTGAAGGTGAATCAAGCACCAAGGGAAGTACATCGGAGCTAGAACTGGCTTCTGATGGGAACTCAGAAGTAGCCCAAAAAAAAGTGGATGCAGTATCTATGGGTACCGACATTGAACAGATCGGATCTGCAACGAGCTCTAGTGAGGTGTTTGAAACAAAAATAGAAAATCATGACGAGAAGGTAAATGACCATGAAGGGGAAGAATCGAGAGACTTGGTAGATCCTGTCGGTAAGCACTCTCAAGATTCAGAGAAAGAGAATGTAGCCAATGAAGAAGATAGAGCGTCAATAGAATTGGGTAAATCCGAACATGATGGGGTACAAGAGGGTGAAGAACCGGACCTAAAAGCTTCTGAAACGTCCAAGAGTGACGAGGAAAAGGTTTCCTCTCCTGTTGCAGGGGTTAAAACGCCAGATGTTGATGTAGGTTTAGAAAAGTCAAGAGCAGCAGAGAATTCTGATAATGTTGGTATCCCACAGGCACCTGCTGAAAGACCTAAAAAGCGGGGACCACCACCGGTTCCCAAAAAGCCCTCTTCCAGGATTGCTGCATTCCAAGAGATGCTGCAGAAACAGCAAGAGAAACAATTTGAAAAGCCCTTGAAAACTGATGCTGACCAAAACAACGATGGTAACTCCATGAATGAAGGAAGGTCGAAACTTGTGAATAATTTGAACGGCTTATTTGCTTTACCGGGAATGGTTCCTGGCGGTATTCCACCACCAGCACTTGCAAAAAAACTTCAAGACCCTCAATTGAAAACAAAGGAGGATGACGATGAGAAAGCACTAAAATCAAACTCATCATTATCGGATGTTCGCCATGGCAGAGCCCGTGGTCCAAGAGGTCGTAAGTTACCGTCAAAGGTGTCAGCCACGGAAAAGATTGCCGTCAAAGAAAGCAGGAACGATATAGAGGTTTTTACAACTTGGAGGATTCCAGTAATTAGTGCAGAAAGTACCACAGACCATGCGGATGACGATATTGACTTCAGGGACCAGGATAATTTCGTCGAGACCGCGGAACAGGAAATGGAACACCAAGAAGAATTACAGATGGAACGTGAATTAATGGCAATGGAGGATGGGAAGGATGAATCCAAGGATGAAACTATGGAGAAAACACCAGAGAGCTCTGACGATGCTAATAGTTCAGATGAGAAGTCTGTAAGCATGGCACAAGACAAAAATAGCTCCACATCTCTATCCACGCCTGATATTGATCAGTCAGAAGAGCCTCGTGATGATGAATAAAGTAATGAACAAGCGTAATGAGTTGCTTATGGTTATACCTGAGACATGATAAAGGGGACAGGACAATAAGGATGTTCATATTTTGTATTTAATTTTTTTATTTGAGATATGTATTTTCTCATCGTTTTTTTTTTTTTGTTATCTTATCTTTCGAGGGAATGGATATTTTTATTTTTAGCCTGCCAAATCAATTACTACTCAAAACCATCAATTCATATTCTAGCAGTGTAATGAAGCTACCAGTTATATCCTTTTGTAGTAATATACTATTGCTTCTATTCACAGCTGCATCACAAACACTAAGCTTCGTGGTTCATGATTTCAAGATGTCTGACAGAGACATTAAGAAAACAGCGAGGCTCAATCCTGACCTTATAAGATGAATATGAGAGGTGATGTTACTCGTAGTTGTCATAAACAGAGCATTGTTTCGCATTGCATAACTCTACAATACTCTTCTGGTGATAAGTGAGCACCTAGGTTGTATTAAAAATTCTTTTGTGTCTTTTATCTTTCGCCTAAATTCCTATTTTGAACTGAGAATACAGTTACGAGCATTAAATGGTTGTTGATAATACCTATTACGAGTTACTTGGCATTGAATCGACTGCTTCGGCAGTGGAGATCAAAAAAGCCTATAGAAAGAAATCCATTCAGGAGCATCCGGATAAGAATCCAGATGATCCCACTGCCACAGAGAGGTTCCAAGCCATTTCCGAAGCATATCAAGTGCTAGGCAATCCAGACCTCCGAGCTAAATACGATAAATTTGGTAAGCAAGAGGCGATTCCAAATGGCGGTTTTGAAGATGCAGCTGAGCAATTCACTGCTATTTTTGGTGGAGAAGCGTTTTCTAGTTACATCGGCGAATTGACTTTGCTGAAGAATCTACAAAAAACTGAGGAGCTGAATGCAGAGGAAGAGGCTCAGAAACAACGAGATGCTGAGGAGGAATTGAACCGTAAGAAAGAGGAAGTACTACAAGCACAAAGCACAAACAGCAGCACTACAGAAGAACAGGGCAAGGGTAGCAGTCATATCACTGTACATTCCGACAAGGATAAATCTGCAGCGACGGGCTCTGGTGAAGAAGGTAGCAAAAAGAAGAAGACAAAATTGGAAGAATTTGAAGAACAGCAAAAAGTAGAAAGAGAGAAGAGGATTGTCGAACTGAGTAAGACCCTGGTAGAAAGATTGTCCATTTTGACAGAGAGTGTTTATGATGATGCGTGCAAGAATTCGTTCCAGAAGAAATTTGAAGAAGAAGCCAATCTATTAAAGATGGAATCTTTCGGTGTCGATATCTTACACACAATTGGTGATATATACTGTGAGAAGGCAAGAATTTTCCTGGCCTCTCAGAATTTTCTTGGCTTCGGAGGTATCTTTCACTCTGTTAAAGCAAAAGGTGGTGTTCTAATGGACACACTCAGGACAGTTTCAGCTGCAATAGATGCCCAAAATACTATGAAGGAACTAGAGAAAATGAAAGAAGCCAGTGAAGCACCCGAAAATCCATCCTCTGGTGATAAAATTTCCGATGAGAGCAGCGGTGCAAGTAAGGAACATGGCAATGCAACGAAGCACGATCAAGTACCTCCAGCACCAAAACCTTCACCAGAAGAATTGGCAAAGCAAGAGCAACTGTTAATGGGTAAAGTCCTCTCGGCAGCTTGGCACGGTACTAAATTCGAGATGACATCGACACTTCGGAGTGTTTGTGACAAAGTTTTGGACGATGAAAAGGTTAATCTTTCAGCAAGAATTCGTAGAGCAGAAGCATTGAAACTCCTGGGAAAAGTATTTCAACAGTCGTATAGAACAAAATCGGAACAAGAAGAGGCACAAATCTTCGAGGAATTAGTGGCTGAAGCGACCAAGAAACAACGTAGCAATTGATATCGAAAAATAGCAAATTTTAAGAAATTGTTGTATGATTTTGCCTTTTTGATCTTCTCTTATTGTAATTATTCTTTGTTATTATATACAAAAAAAAAGTAATATTTTTTTAGTAACATAGCATTTGTTCTGATATAACTTTTTGTGCTTGCACTAATGCAAAGACAACTATCACTTCAGCCTTTTCTTGTCGATATGACGCCATCGGTGGATTTTGAAGTCAAAAGTCGATTCGAGGCAGTGAAAAGACGACTTGAGAAAATGTGATGACCTTCTGAAAATGTGATCAAAATATGGGGGGGGGGGATTGAAAGAAACTTTTCACATTCTAACATTGAAGCCTAACGTCGCCACTGTTTGAGTTCGTCCCTTCATGAATCAAATAAAGGCCCTTCAACGTATAAATGAAAGGGAATTAGAGCAAGGAATTTTAGAGTTCGAGAAATCGTGGCATTATGAGCACAAAGACCAAGCATATATCTTCATAGGTGGGTTGAATCGTGAGTTGACGGAGGGCGATATCCTCACTGTATTTGCTCAGTATGGTGTACCGGTTGATTTGAATTTAGTGAGGAACAAGGAGACGGGTGAGTCAATGGGGTTTGCGTTTCTGAAATATGAAGATCAACGGTCAACAGTATTAGCCGTCGATAACTTGAATGGGATAAACCTTGCCGGAAGGATTATTAAAGTTGATCATATATTTTTCAAGCCCCGGAATGATATCCCTGAATATCAAGAAGCCATAAAAAATGAATTAGAAAAAGATAAACTAGCAAACGATGAGTTGGACTTGAACCCTGATGAACAATTGTTTGAGGATCCGGACGATGATCTAGCTGATCCAATGGCAAACTATAAGGGCAGTGCTGCGAAAAGTCACTAATCCCAATCAGTCCTATGAGAAACGAAGATTATATTCATCATTTTTATCCCAGACTTTTTTTTGTAGGCAATCATATGTTAAATAATAAAACGTAGTAGGTTCCCCACTAATTGTTTTACATAATTTTCGTCTTACCCTAACAATTGAGATAGATAGATGGTACATCGGTGAATTTTACATGTTAAAAATTGATACAAATGGATAGATAAGTTATCATCTACATTCAGGTCTTTCTCGAATTCGAATTAGAAGTTTGGAAGCGGTGGTGGAGGTGGGATACCTGCTGGAACACTATTTCCTGTTTGGTTATTCCCTGTTTCCCTATCCGAATCAACAGATTCAGGAATTGACAAAACATCAGAATCATCATGTTCGTCATTCTCTTCAACGTCTTTCATCCCTGGTAATGGTGGTGGAGGCGCAAAGTTTGAGGTGATGGCAGGCAAAGGTGGAGCCACTGGAACCGGTGGAATATTGGACTGGATGCCAGATTCCTGAGTAGGTTGGACAGAGGCAGGTTGTGTACCTGCCTCCTGATTACCCTGTTGTGGGATATTAGAGTTCATTGCTTCTTGATTTGCATTTGGAATTGGTGGCGCAATAGGAACTGCTAATTCTTGGGAGGGGGTTGGAATTGGTGGTGCAACAGGGATAGGATTATTTGTTGTAACTGAAGATAATGGAGGTGCAATAGGAACCCCAATACTTGGATCAGTTTGCTGAGAGGTATTTTCTCTATTTGTTTGCTTGTTTTTTGCAGGCATGTTATATAGGTCATCGTCCTCGTCATCTGACCAGCCATCGTCATCATCCTCTAACCCTCTCTGAATCCTTCTTTGCTGTTCGGCCTTCTCTCTATCAAAAGAAGATTGTGGAGTTATTGTTGGTTTGAAATATGAGTTTTGTTTAGATTCACTGCTGCCAGTGGCATTGGAATCCAATGCTTGATTAATGGTTGGTTGTTTCTGGGTGGTATATGTTTGAGCGCTTTGAACATTTTGAGCAGGTTGGCTTGTTGTGGAAGAAATTACGTTGTTTTGCTGTGATGTCGTTGATGGGTGAGAAGCAATTGGATTTGAAGTCTCGGAAACAGGAGTTTCATTTTCTTCCGCTGCTATTTGGTTCCTTAATTCCTGTAACCTTTTTTCTTTTTCAGACTTCTTCTTGAGTTTCAGTTGCTCAAGCTGCTCTTTTAATTTTCGTTCTTCTTCATCGTCTTCACCGTCCTCTGGTTGACTAGCATCAGGACTTTCAGTCATAGTATTTTCGGAAGATGGCACTTCTTTAAAAGGCGTATCATTCGTGACAACGCTACTTGATGGTGCTGTTTGAGCGGCTGTAGTATTGGTATCATCTCTGTTTCTTCTACTTATTCCAAACTTAGCTAACCTCTCTTTCATTCTCTTCTGTGCTTGTTCCTTCAAACTTGCAGCTCTATCCTCCGTCGGAGATTTATTCGAGTTTACAGATGATTGGTGGGTCTCTGATGGAAGGTCTGATGGTACCACTAAGAGATCTTTCTTTAAATGTGTGATAAATTCTCGAACATCGTTCTCTAGTCCAACACCGATCTCCCATTTTTCAAACTCAGCAGGAGAAGTACCTATTGTAGTCCCGGTAATCACAGATTTCAATGGCGCTGACAGTTCAGAAATTGATGTTCTGATATCATTGATAATTTCTTTGTTATGTATACTTTCTGACTTGATTTTTTCTACTTCTTTTGAATACTGGTCCGAACCATCTAAATCTTCTGAACTGCTATTCTTTCCAGTAAGTGCATTCATTCTTGATCTTAGCAAAGCCTTGCTTTTTGCTTTACGCCTATCTTCGTCAGTGATCTCTCCGTTAGGACCTGTACCAACAATAGAAGGTGGGTTTCTCTTTTTGCATAATTCAATTCTAGCTTGCATAATTTCAAAATCTACTTTGTAAATTTCTGAAAAAAGAGTTGGTAGCTTGGCGATAACATCATTATAACGCTTCTTCACGTCAAAAGAAATATTTTGGTTTCTTCTGGCTAACTCCTGTTGAATTTTTCTGATTTTTTCTTGCATATCCTTTAGATCTGATAATGAGATTGAGCTTTGTTTTGAGGTAGCAGATATATTGTCCGCCTTATGAACGGGATTTTGAACTTCGTGAGGTGATTTAAACTGTTCATGTGTTTGATTCCGTGCTCTTTCAATTTCTTCTTTGGCTTTTCTTTCATCTTCCTTCCTCTTCTGTTCCTTAACTCTTTCTTGCTCCTCTCGTTCTCTTCTTTCCTTTTCATAGTCATTTGATGGATAGTTTTTTCTACGATTTCTGAAGTTTGGAAGTGAGTCATTAGCATCATCATTTCTGTAACTCAATGCGTCCATTCTTGTGAAGGACTTTTTGTTTGGATCAGAAGCACTAGATTTCAGTTGGTTTTTAACATTGTCTAGAATTTTAGTACTAGACGGAATCAAATGTGGTGGCAATCTTGCAGGAATTGGACAACCATTCAGCCTCCCATACACTAAGTGCATGCCTAAAGCGAACTCTTGTTTGTTTAGTTGGCCAGTATTGTTGATATCACATAAGTTCCAAATTTGCTCCAAGTCTGATCTATTTAGGCCTGATTTCCGGAAGATTTCCACAGCTGTTGAAGAGTCAAGTAAACCTCTATTTTGGGAGTCGAATGTTTCAAAAATCTTATAGAATAATGACTTCTCCTCTGCTGAGATGTTGTTGATTTCTTGGTTGCTACTTTCAAAAGTTTGGTTACCAAGGTTCGATTGGGCATAAATTTCATTATTACCGAAACCAGTTTTTTGAGCGGTCAATGGCATTGTTGTACTGAAATTGGAAGGTGGTAAGTAACCTGTTGCTTGAGGTTGTAGCTGTTGCCCCAAGTTGTTCTGCATAAAACTAGTCTGAGGAATTCCACCAGTAAGTTGTGAAGGTATACTACCACTCATCTGTTGAGGCATAACGCCTCCAGTATTTTGAGCTTGCATACCGAAGGTAGTTTGCATAGGTGGACCAAAGCCACCTTTATTTTGCGATACAATAGGTTGGGTTTGAGATTGCGTTTGGTTAGGTGTGAAGCTCCCTGTGTTCTGAGGCTGAACGAAGCCAGTGCCATTAAAACTTCCAGTACCTTGAGGTTGGATATAAGAGCCTGGAACTTGTTGAACTGAACCAAAATTGCCGGTGCTTTGAATTTGCGAGTTTTGTGGGGGTTGGGTGAAACCTCCAGTTAGCTGTTGATTCTGAACAAAACCACCTGTTCCCTGTGGTTGTAAGCCAAAGGTTGTCGCTTGTGGTTGACCAAATCCACCAGTCGTTTGTGCTGCAAGTTGACCAAAGGTAGTTGGTTGAGGTTGTCCAAAACCGCCAGTCATTTGAGGAGCCATGCCAAAAGAAGTCGTTGGCATTAATCCGGTATTTTGTGGTTGCAATGACTGTTGTGGCTTGAATAAGTCATCAAACGGCGTTTTAAAACTCTCATCTTCCCCTGCAATACTTAAATTAATTGCATTGATAAAACTGTCAACTTCATTTTTGGTCTTTGAGTCCAGTTCATAAGGAATTGAGTCACCTTGGAGAACATTGTTAATCAAGTGCATAGCCAACGCAAATTCTGGAAACAATAATTCACCTGCTCTGTTTGTGTCACTTAATTGCCAGATTTTAGCTAGTTGGCTTGGTTGTAAACCAGATTTCATCAGAATGGCCCTGCAATTCTCTCCTGAAACAGTATTCGAGCCCTTCGTAACGATTGATCTGAATAATGTTTCAAACTTAGCCTGGTCTTGAGCTGTAATAAATGATAATCTCATTGTTGGAATTTTGATATTGTTGTTTAAGCCATTATTTGCAAACGAATTTACAAATCCAGTAGCAGTTGGTTTTAAAGGCTCTAAAACTGGCTGACTGCCTTGTCTGTAGAAACCAGTTTGTTGTGGTAATAATGGCTGCAGAGGTTGCTGCGATTGACCAGTCAACATTGGTTGG
This sequence comes from Nakaseomyces uthaithaninus, assembly GCA_030564085.1. NCBI lineage: Eukaryota > Fungi > Ascomycota > Saccharomycetes > Saccharomycetales > Saccharomycetaceae > Nakaseomyces > Nakaseomyces uthaithaninus. Next base: position 296,246 of record JAJLUB010000001.1, read on the forward strand.
ATAGGTTGGGCAGATGGTTGCATTTGTAATGGTTGCTGTTGCTGAATTTGGGGCTGGAAAGACTGATTTGTTTGAACGCCTGGCGCTTGCATACCTTGCCCCGGCATACCTTGTCCCGGTATACCTTGCCCCTGCATACCTTGTCCCGGCATGCTTTGACCTTGCATACCCTGACCTTGGACATTTTGTTGCATTCCTTGTTGCAGGGATGGTTGTTGCATTCCCATTTGAGGAATTGACTGTGATATTCCTTGTGGCTGCAAATTCTGCTGTTGGTAAGTGTTTTGTTGCATCATGGGTTGTTGTTGCTGGGGCTGCAGGTTCTGCTGTTGCAGATTTTGCTGCATACCGGTTTGCATACCAGGTTGCATGCCAGTTTGCATACCAGATTGCATGCCAGTTTGCATACCAGATTGCATGCCTGGCTGCATATACCCTTGTTGCTGTTGAATCGGTGGAGTTTGCATCGGTTGGGACTGTTGATACTGGTTGGGATTTAAATTGTTCTGTGAGGGTTGCACAGGGGCATTCCCATACAGGCCGTTCCCTGTCTGGTTCGGATACTGATACATTAGTTTCCGAGCCTACAAAGTTACTAGCAGATTTGGATTCGTTGAATTTTAAGTTAAAAATTGATTATTTGGTTTGGAATCAAATCACAATATGGATTCAATTAAATCTGGTTAGCAACAAGTTTCATCAAAACTCCTGGGAGGAACTCCTGGATTCGCTCAATCGAAGAGAAAAGGCTTAAAATCACGTATAGAGTGATTTGTTGTTTAGAAGTTATTAGTTGCATATCTTAGATTAGTGATATCTATCAATAATATTAGCAAATGAACTTAACAGACTTAGTATGAACATAGTAGATTCAAGAACTACAAGAATATGTTTCGTAAAGAACCAGCAAGTTGAAGAATATAGAGAAAAGTTCGATAAAATGTACTAATGCATAAAAATTAACAATTAATAGAAGTGAAAAAAAATTTTCCTCAGTTCTGGTTTTCATATATAGGTAGCACGGAATGAAAAGATATGCAATGCCTGATAAAAAAGTACTGCATATGTTAAGTTTAAACGTCAGATGTGAACACATCTTCGTTGGTTTTGATTAGACGGCCTATTGCTTTTCTAAACTCATCAACTATTAGAACGCTGCTACTAACCAGTAGTAATTTTAGAATATCACGGAATGGTAAATATTCTGTTTTGAAAATGTGCTGTAAAAATGGTAGGTAGATTGCACACATTTGACCACAAAATGAAAGTAAAATAGCAACATTGAATATTTTATTGCTGAAAATCCCAATTTGAAATATGGACTTGGTACTGTGACGGCATGCAATGGCGTTGAATATAGCAAAAAATACAAACCCCGTGAATGTCATTGTGATATCTTTGCGAGTCAGTTCATGGTTTTCATCCATTTCATCAATAAATATATAAAAGGTTCCGACTAATATGCACACAGCGATGTAGCATAATCTGATAAGCAACTTAAGGCTCAAAATTCTTTCATCTCTGCTCCTAGGAGGTCTGTCCATCACTTCCGGATCAACAGGTTCTACTCCTAGAGATTGTGCTGGTGGACCATCCATAATAATATTAATCCACAAGATTTGCATAGGGTTCAGTGGCGGTGGTAGTTTGGCAATGGTTGTTATAGCAATCAACGAGAGTGTTGCAATGGAAATGGATAACTGGAAAGTCAAGAAATTCTGTATGTTATTAAAAATACCTTTTCCCTCTTCAATTGCAGTTAAAATTGAACTGAAGTCATCATCCGTTAATATCATATCAGAAACTTCCTTTGCCACATCAGTTCCCATAATTCCCATTGAAACACCAATATCGGCTAATTTTAGTGCAGGAGCATCATTAACACCATCGCCAGTCATAGCCACGATGTCACCACGCTTTTGCAACGCTTTAACAATATTTAACTTGTTTTCTGGTGTAGCCCTGGCAAATATATTGACTTTATCAATAACTTTGGACAGTTCATCTTCAGTGAGTTGACTAACCCTTTCACCAGTCATCACCGAACTACTTCTGTCAATAATAGGAATACCAATCTTTTTTGCAACACTTACGGCAGTATTTTCTGAATCACCGGTTATCATTATGATATGAACTCCGCTCTTGAGTAATCTTTCAATGGCAGCTGGAACTGTTGGTCTGGGTGGATCAGCTAAGCCAAATATACCAGTAAAGGTTAATCCGGTAATATCCTCTTCTTCTACATTTGTATCGTTTTCTAAATTCTTGAAAGCACAACCAATGGTCCTGAGACCTTCTGAAGCGCATTGGCTTGCAGCGTCAAGAATTTTTTCCCTTTGTTCATCGTTTAGTTGCGTAATTTCTCCATTTTTATCCAAATAGGTTGAAGATTTTGACAAAATTCTTTCAAATGCCCCCTTCACATATAACACCTGGTTTGATTCCTCATCTTCGCCCCTCACGGCCATGAATTTCCTTTTTGAGTTAAAAGTAATTTCTTGCCTTCTTGTAATTTCAGGACGACGGTCTGGAATGTCCAATTTGGTTATTAGTTCAATGATGGCGACATCTGTAGGATTGCCCATGTACGTACTATGTTCCTCTGAGTAAACCGCATTATTGCATACGTTACCCACTGTTAAAGTTTTCATTAAATCATATTGGTCATCTTGTTTACTTATCTCACCAGGTGATAAAGAGTTATCAAAAGTACCATTCGAGGCTAAGCCCCAAATCTTAGCGACTGTCATGTGGTTTGTGGTTAAAGTACCTGTTTTGTCGGAACAAATCACGTTAACCGATCCGAGAGTCTCCACGCTTGGCAGTCTTCTAACAATTGCGTTTCTTTTCGTCATTCTTAGAACACCCAATGCTAGTGTTACAGTAACAATAATAGGTAACCCTTCAGGAATTGCAGCTACAGCTAGGGAAACAGATATTTGGAACATATGCAGCCAGGAGTTCCCTCTTATTACACCCCCTATACATATAATTGCAATGATGAAGAAGCTAATGTAGGAAAGATCATTCCCTAGTTTGTCCATAGTTTCTTGTAAAGGTGTCTTGGGTTTCTCTATATCATTGACCATCTCGTAGATAGCACCATAGGAAGTGTTATACCCTGTCCCAATTACAATGCCTTTACCGAGACCTTCTTTTACAAGGGTACCCATAAATGCTATGCATGTCCTGTCAGATACAGGAATATTTGAGTTATTATATTCAGCGGCGTCAATCTCGACAGTGTCCTTATGCACGGGATTGGTTTCACCAGTTAGATTGCTCTCATCAATAGATAAGTCCGCGGCCTCCACAATTCTAACATCTGCCGGGATCCTGTCCCCGATCTTGAACCTGATCAAATCACCAGGGACCAGTTCCGAAGCCAAAGTGGTGGACTCTATACCATTTCGTATGAGGTGACATTTGGTGGGAACCAGCTTATTGAGTGCTTCTAGTGATTTCTCCGACCTATATTCCTGTATGAAGCCCACAGTCACCACGATCAGAATGGCCAGGGAAATGCTAACCGCGTCGTCGATGTGTCCCAACGCGAAGGAAAGAACTGCGGACCCTATCAACAGCAGAATGAGTCTGTCCTCGATAAAACACATCAAGAACTTCTTGATCATATTTTCCTTCTCCTCTGCTTGAAACTCATTGTAGCCGTGAATTTCTCTACGCCGTGTTACCTCCTCATTGCTGGCCAGACCCTGGTCAACATCCGTATCTAGATTACCCAGAGTCTCATCAATAGTCATCGTACAGAACTTCAGGCTTGGGTTCGGTTTGTTCAGCAAATTGAGTGTCTCCTCATTGCCACGGTTCGATGACGACGGCACCGTCTCGGAGTTAGCGTCCATATCCTCCATGGTAAACAGCTCATCGGACATAACGTCCAGAGTGCGCTCATCAGCAGACATTTTCGTCAAGTTCCGCGGATCTGCCATCGAAGACAGTTGAGATCGTTGGTCCTCTTTGTAATTTGAAAAGCGGAATAGTTATCAGGTATTCTCAGCCCACGAGAAAAAAATTTAGTTTCTAAAAGCACCCACTGTTGTAGTGCAGTTTTCGAAAACAAATTTTCTATTATTGTCCTGTCCCTGTGTTTTTATACAGACACCTTCGAACTTCAAAGCAATGGAGCTGTTATCTTATCTTGAAATGGAATGCGGGTCAAATGACTCGTAACTCTCAATTAAACTATTGGCGTGGGAAAATCGAAAAATTAATTAATAATTTTTTTATTTCTTGCCTATTCATTGCCCTTCCCAGAACAGCTACGCCTTCTTCTCGCTCTCTGAAACCAGCAACCTCCGCTTGCCCTCGTCAATCGCTCTTCTCCCAGTTCACAAGACTAAATAAGCCTTCCGCAACAGGCATTGCTTATTGACCTTTGTGATCCACCCCAGGGAAGTGCCCACCACATCGGGATGGCTCACGCACTTACGCAAGAAAGCTTCGCTGCCAGCCTTCATCACACAATCCACACAGACCCCACCGCAGCCCTGCCAGTCGATTGTTCCAATCCCGCACGGACAAACAAGACGGATGCGGTGCAGGTTGCAGCGGGCCGCCCCACCCCGCCGAGCCTTGCGAGCTAAGCCTACTTTTTTCTGTCGAGGACATCCCCCCACCTGCCCCGCACGGGTCTCGGGGGATAGAGGGACTCGTCAACTCTGTGCACGTGTGTTTACGTTGACAGGTATATTGAAGCAGGACCAGTATATGAGTTGTGTGGGGGGGGGGGATATAGGGAAAGCAGTTCTATTTGTAGTTTTAGTCTTAATGCAGTAGCTATTGTAAAAGTGCTAGCTGTGCTGTGAGGTAGAGTAGATATGGGATATTTGTCTTTTTATATAGTGTACAATAAATATATATAATGTTTCTCTTCTAAAAGAGGTTTAGGAAAGGGAATTCATGCAAAAGAAAATAAAAAAGGCTTTGGGTCTATGTGATTCTGTCCGACGTTTATTTGGGGTCGACGTTGTAGCGCAGTCTGATACCCATGGCGCTCAGCTCGGAGTCCAGGTATTTCAGGACGAATGGGATTGCTACGTTCGTGGTGTCGTTACCACCCACGAACTTGTTGCCTTGGCCGTCCTCCCATATCTGGGAGTCATCGATAAATATCTTCTCGTTCGTGTTCTCTTCGTGCTCGAACAGCATCTTCTTGGCGTCGTCGAACTTGACGGCACAACGACGACAGCACACCGAGGACACGGAGCCGATTCTTGGCACCGTTTGCTGTGTGGTCAAAATAGAGCCACACTCGCGACACACTGCGGTCTGTGTGTAGTCGGAGCAGTTCAGCAGACGGTCCTGTAGCAGGAACGAGGTACCGTGACCGATCAGCGCGTCTCTTTCCATTTCACCGACACGGATACCACCGTGTCTCTTTCTACCCTTCACGGGCTGCATTGTGAGACTGTTCACTGGACCTGTGGATCTCACTTGGAACTTGTCGTTGACCATGTGACGCAGTCTTTGGTAGTAGACAACACCGATGTAGATATCGACCCTCAGCTCTTCACCCGTTGCACCAGAGTACATAGGCTCGTTACCGTGATAGTTGTAGCCGGCCTGCTTCAGTTGCTCTCCAAAGTAGTCAGCAGGGGTATCGTCTTCGCTGAACGTCCAGGGTGTGGCGTCCTGGGCAATACCATGCAGAGCACCAGCCTTACCAGCTAGAGACTCCACGAACATACCAATTGTCATACGGGATGGGAAAGCATGGGGATTAATGATAACATCTGGCTGGATACCTGTCTCACTGAATGGCATATCGACTGTGGGCCATTTACGGGAACAGACACCTTTTTGACCGTGTCTGGAGGAGAACTTGTCACCAATTTGAGGGGTTCTTCTGATACGGTACTTGATAGAGACTGTCTGTAGCTCTTGGAATTTGTTGGATTCATCTCCAATCAAATTAACTTCCTCGATATAACCTGGTTCGGAGGAGTGGTAGGTCTTAATCTTGGTTTTACCCACTGTGTCATCGAAGTATGCGCAGATTGGGTCACCTTCCTCTACGTATGTTCCAATGTATGGGAGTCCATCTTCGTCAAGTTTGTCTAGCCATTCTTTTGGCCACTCGTCGGTACCAAAACCGAAGTGTTGTGTTATTGGGTCACCACGGCTTCTATTTAGGGAAAGGTCAACTTTCTCCACCTTGTACATTGTACCATAACCAAATCCTCTCTCATCTGCGGACTTATTAATAATCATCGCATCATCCATATCATAACCGGTGTAAGAAATAACAGCAACGACTGCATTTGTACCATTTGGAAAGTTGTCCATACCGTAATCGTCGTATAAGTTGGCCTTAACAATTGGTGTTTGGCCTGTTTGTAATCTATAAAGCTTGTTATCCGAACGATGGCATAATGCTACACCGGGGGTACCCATTGTTTGCTTACCCATTTGACATTGATACATATTTCTAGGAGATTGATTGAAATCGGAGTATGGTGTCAGGTTAGCCAATATGGATAAGATATTGGTTGGGGTGAACTCGACATGTGTGTGGATGTTGTTTTGGATTTCTTGTGGTGTAACTGCGATGTCCATGTACACCTGTTCGAATGGACCAACAATATCTTCCTTATCTAATGGTAGGTAACGCACAGGACGCATCATCCTTGAATGACCACCGAAAATGTACAAACCTGGGTACTGACCTTTGCTTGATGGAGGAACGTAACCAATTTCTAAATCTTTAGGCAGCCCAGACTTTTTACCTTCGACCTTCCAGTATCTCAGGGTGTCTGCAATGATTTTACCTTGTTCATGAGAAGTCCAACCAATGATTTTACCATCAAGTTGAACACAACATAGAGAAGGACCTGCAGCAAATGTGTGCGAAGCAGGTGTAATGCCGAGTGAGTAAAGGATCTCAGGAACCTTTGATACGTCTGATTGTGTAGTAGAGATACGACACTTGTGAGCAAAATGGTTCAAAAGACCACATGGAGAACCATCTGGAGTATGCACAGGACATAGGAACCCCCAGGACTCTGGAAGCAATTTTCTGACTGTTGTGGTTTTCAGTTGAGCAAAGAAAGAACCTCTATGCACCATTCTGAAATGAGAAATGAAACGATAGAAGTTAATCTTTTCTGCGACGACTGTATAACCAGAAACTTGTTGCAAATCAAGACCAGATTGAGAGACTAGATTACCTGTTGAAAGGAAGTATTGCATCTTGGAACCAATATTATCATTAACTCTCATCAACACTCTAGACATATACTTCTTTTCTTTAAAATTAATAGCAACACCGCGACTTATATCTGTTCTTATTTGGGCAATGATACCTTGCATGTACTCGTCAATCTTCTCCTTCAAGATCATACCATACAAGAATCCACCAAGAAGAACCTCTTGATGTTGAGTAGCATCTGGATTATCTGGACAACATTCACCCGCAACCAAAGAGTATAGCTTTCTGATCATAAATAGAAGCATTCTAAATTTATCCATGTTGCTACCATCTTTACCGAGATGAACTAGCACGATACGATCCAAAACTTCTTGACCAACTTCATAGTCGGATTTGTCTGGGGATGCTTGGAAAACTAGACGGAACTTATCACCCAAATATTGCAGCACTTGTGTACGATTCTTTAATTGAGGGTATCTCTTTTTGAAACCACGAAGTAATAATTCCAAACGATCAGTCAAGAAAGAATTCTTGGTACTGGCACCAATGATACCATCAAATATTTCTCTATCTGAAGTGTCCACTAAGGCTTTCAAGATCATTACAACGGGAATTAGATATTCATTTTTTCTCCAAGAGAATCTGAAAGTAACTTGCCCGTCATTCAGGTAGTGAAGTACATTGGTTTGCGAGGTTTGATCAGGTCTGACAGATCTTATTTGAATACCAAATGGTGTGTAAGAAGCACCTCTATTGGCAAAAGATGGTCTAATAATTGCCATAGGATGGTTTCTACGTTGAACAATCAGCATTCTGATCAACTTTTCAATACCATTGATAATGAAATAACCACCTAGTTCGTCTGATTCCTCCCTGTGTTGAACCAATTCATGTGGGGACAATCTGTTCAAGTGGCATCTATTGGACTGCAACATAATTGGAAGACCACCACAGTCTCTAACTTCAGAAAAAACTTCTTCACCATCATTTACAGACCATTTTAGTTTCAACAAAATTTTACCCTTGTAGGAGGTCAACCTCTGTCTAGATTCACTTGGAAACACCTGTCTTTCAACAGCACCTGACACTCCATCATTGGCCATAGGCTTTGCAATTGAAACCTGTTCAACACTGATAGATAGCTTATTACCCAAGTAAGAGTCATCTATGGTTTCTCCATCACCTAGTGACTTCCCATCAAAGATAACCTTTTCGCCGATATCTTCGACTGCTTGCTGCAATAGACCACCATCTTGACCTTCAGTCAGAGCATTGAATGAGCCGATATGGGGTTGGACTGCCTCCTGAAGCAGAGGATATGCAGATTTATCTTTTGGCGGATTAACAAATCTATTTTCTCTCTCTAATGTGCGAAAATGAGCTGTTCTAGCACCTGAAGGTGGTTTGATTACCTTGGACATTTTTCGCTACCTAACCCTTATGCCTCAAAATGCTGTATATTTGCGCTCAAATAATAGTTTAGTAGGAATCAGTTTAAGTGAAGAAGATACAATTCCAGTGATCCCCAGGTATGGTTAGTGAATTGATCCTTCAACAACAAAAACAAAGTGATATGGATCTCCTTTAATGCAGGAAGCAAGTTAAGCAGTAACTTCTGGTTGTATGACTTTAATATTCGCAATAGAGCGGACGTAATTGATAATAATGAAGTTTTTGTGATTAAAATTTGCACCTCTCAATTTCTTAATAGGTTAAACTGGCAAAAATTTTGCGATGAGATGAGGAAAAACGAAAAAAAAAAAATTTTTTTTTCAATTCTCAGGGAGAAAAGAAAAGTGTCTTTGCGATGAGACGTAGAGGATGATTGCCCAAAGGTTATAAGCTCATATTGTCTGCTTGGTTAGCAGACAATAGAATTATTTCGTGCGGCTGATATTGATTTGTATCTCCCTGTGTATACAGCTCAGATATGTATGTTTTTGCAACTCTAGTATCCCAAACTCTTAATCAAGCCGAACAGTAAAGTTCATGTAGCAAGCTATGGATGCAGTATTTATTACTATTCCAGTTGGAAATCAAGAAGAACTGGCAAAACTCCCTACAAATAGTGAGTGATGGAAATATTCTCATAATTAGAAGTTAATGGTACAATTAATATGGAATTTTAGGGATATATAGTAAAAGTAAAATTATTCATGATAATTACCAATGCCAGCCTACTGCTTAATACACAGAAAGATCTGCACAAAAATAGTTATAGCACTTTAGTAAGTCACCTGACTTTTTTGTATTACACTGCACCCTCTTCAAATTTGATTTTTCAACGCAATTAATAAGCCTTGTTGGCGCAATCGGTAGCGCGTATGACTCTTAATCATAAGGTTAGGGGTTCGAGCCCCCTACAGGGCTTATTATTTTTTGATGCTAAATTTGTTGTAAATGTAAATACAACAATCTAGAGTATTCAAAGTTGTAGCAAGTTTGTTTTTATAGAGGAAAAGATTCCGAGAATATTCTCTGTCTGCGATTGATAGCTTTTATTGATTACTTGACCATCTGAAAGATCTTGAGTTCTTAAGAAAAGGGGTGGTAATTAAGAGTATTGGGATGCTCTAGTATTGGATTAAAATATTATAAAGTTTATTACGAAAAGTTCAAACGTCACCAAGAGCATATTAGTTGCATAATAAGACTAAACCAGCAAGGCCGTTCTAAATTATAGTTGTTTGGTATGTTGGTGTGTATTTTTGAGAAGATTAACGCAATTAATTAGCCTTGTTGGCGCAATCGGTAGCGCGTATGACTCTTAATCATAAGGTTAGGGGTTCGAGCCCCCTACAGGGCTAATTTATTTTTTTTGTGTATTTATTTATTAAGATATGCTGTCATATTGCAATTCATTACAGCATTATTGAAAAGTGATCCATATTTCCTCTGATGAGAACAGTTGAGCATAAGGAAAGAAATTTCATAGTATATTTGTAGGTATTATCATTACACATTTTTTGTTTTCTTTGGTTCACATTTCTGAGAAACCCATCACCCCCCATACTTGAACAAAACATTAATTTCGTAGTATTGCAAATAAACAAAAAAAATCATTCTTATAATATGAAGTACTTATTTGTGAGGTTTGTCTCCTTTTGAAGAGATAAAATAATATATATTAAAAAAGAGTTATATGAACTCATTATGTGGTGTCTCTTTCATTACAACCCTTCTTTCTATTTCCTGTTGAAACAAAAAAACAATTTATCAACATCCCAATTCGTCCTTGTTCTTCTTAAGGAAATGACAAATATCGAAGGGTGATATGTGAAATAAAACGAATATTAAGACATGGCTATAGAGCAGAGTGTGCTGTGTTAGCATAAACTAGAGGCAAATTTCATCGTATCCCTCTCCCATTTTATTTTTTTTTTCCATAGTGATTTTATAAATTTATATTCTTTGTCAGTCAGCTCATTTCTCATTGCTTATCTTCCTTTAAGACATCATCTAGACCGGACATATCAGGATTGGACTTCAATCTCAAACTATCATCGTACGTCAACTTCTTGTAGGTGAAAAATGTACCCGAACATAGTGCAACACCGATGGCAGCAAACAGTGGGGCCAACTCAATAGGAACTTTGTTTCCCTGAGTCTTCTTTGCGGCGTTTAGTAACAGTTGTGCTGGTCTCATTGTTCTATATTAATTTATTGTTTTGCTAGTTCTATTCTGCGTGTTATAAAATATACACACTAGTTGAAGTAAAAATATCCTTCCCTCAATGATGAGTGAATTAAGAGCAATACGAAGATAGAGCTGAACACAAATGGTAAAGTTCTTAAATATCAAGACGAGAGAGGGAAACAAAGGCTAAAGTGAAATGTAAAAGCCCTTATCTCCTCCTACAACCGTTTCTCGCAGGATCCAATGAAAGTAGAAGGAAGTCTGGCATGACCGGGGGAAAGCAGAGAGCTCCTTGCCCATTCCCATTTCGAGGTAGCCCGGTGCTAGATAGACTGATATATTGTAGTTTCGACAGACTGGAAGAAGAGAAGGGGCCCCTCTCTGGGTTATGCTGATGGCTTTACCCATGGATTTTCCTTTGTTCTGATTGGCTGTCCTCGATTGTTGTGCGGGGAGTTCACTCCCAACTATGTGCCACACCATCAACCTAGCCTGCCCTGCCCCACACAGCTAGCAGAGGGGATTGGCAACGTCGCCGCTGCCCGGTGCAATCTGTGGCCTCAGTGCGCTGCAGACGCCGCTCCGGTCGACCCCCCCCTTCTTTCCCTCCAGGCTGTGCAAACAGCTGCCGACCGAAATATGCGAAAGTTACCCAGATGACAGTGCACGTGCACTGCTGTATCTAGTGACATACAGTATACAGCTCCTATGACATTCAGCGGGTGCGACTTTATGTTCAATATTTTACTTGTGTGATGCATGCTGTTATTACATATATACAGTGAATTAATTAGTTGAATATTTTTAAAATGCAGGTTTTGGCTGGGTTGCGCGGGCAGGGAACTACCAAGTCTTCATGGAGTCACACACAACTTCATACACTAGCCAGCTGACCGCCGTTGAAGGTACAACTTTAAATAAGTTTGCAGTCAGGCCTTTGTAGTACCCTCTCCACCCCTCCTTCTTTCCTATCGTGACTAATGCGTCCCACACGCTGTTGTAGTGAAACCCTAACTCGTTCCCCCCCATAGACAGGACCTGGAACCGCCTTCTCAGAAGGTCAAATGGATAAGTGACTGTCTGTGCTACACCACCACTGATTGCACCCATGCTCAACTTGTACAAACTGTTCCGCAATGTGTGACTGCCGTCCTTACCCTCTGGAACGAATTCCTTCAACTGCTCGTAAACCGCAAAATTCAGGGCTACGTACGGTACAATACCTAGACTAGTTGGCCATACTCCTCTGTATAGACCTACTATGCCTCCCTCTTCTGCATATGTCTTGGTGAGTAATTTCCAAATACCTGGTGGTTTCTCCAGGTTGGAGGCCCGCGACTTAGATAACTTCGAAAGATTCGCTGTTTGCACGGACAGCCGTGTTCTAATCAGGTCTAGCGGATAGGTAGCAACCACACTGCAACCACCACACACTGCACCACTAAACAGACGTTGCCAATTAGTCAGCTGCTCGCCCTTCTTGGTATCTACGTGAAAGATATGCTTCTTGCATCCTTCGAACACCACAAATTGCACCGCACTGTACGGGAACACCCTGATGCAGTTCAGACCGTTGCCCCTAAACAAACCCTTCACATTCTCCTCCTTGTACACCTGGTGGATAGCATCAAACAAACCCTTGTTGTACGCTGTGGTCGAACTCTGCACTTGCAGCAATATCTTCACCCTCTCAAAGGGTGACACTGCCGTTCTTGAAATAGCACCCGCCAGACCACCGGCTATAAACGCCACGTTCCAATCTTGCTTGAGGAACACTTTGAGTGAGCTCTCTTGAGCCAGCGCAGGCAGCACTTCCGACATTGTTCTACTCTGTGCACTGCAGGGAATGATTCAAGCAACAAATAGTCTAATTCAGACACACAAGCCCAATGTATGAAAACAATTGTGAGGAAAAGAATGCAAAGATATATAGAACCTCAGACACCTATTGCTTTTAAGGCTATCGATACTATCCTGTATCATTGGATCTTACTAGCACTAATCATCTAAACCCTCTTACCGGATTTAAATTCAAATCCCGATAGATCGGAGAAGTAATGCTATGTCCTGGACTGCGAATTTCGGGTACAGATGGACACAGCAAAAAAAAAAAAATTAATGAGAGATAAGGGATTCGAACCCTTGCATCCGAAGATATCAGAGAATTTAAGCTTTAAGTGTTTCAACTCACCTAAATCTGACGCCTTAAACCACTCGGCCAACCTCCCATAAGAAATTGTTGGAAAGGTAAGCAAATTTGACCGTCAAGTATAGGAAATAAATTGTATCGTTGAAAAGTGATCCTCACGATAACTATTCAAGTATCTCCCGACCACTCCACTTGAGAGCTATTATTTACTACAGGAAATACAATGGATTTTAATCGCAAGACCAGAAGACAAGAACACTTATGTGAATAACACGACACAGACTACTATGCCTAAACTAGTTGAAATCCTATAGAAGGCATGAGGATAACTTTTGTATTTGCACACGTTTCAGCGAGTTGTACAATCGTCACAATGTAAGACTCTGAGTTCATTCCTTTGGACCAAAGATAATTGTGGTCCATTTCTTTGGTCTGCACAGAGAGACCAGATTCAAAAGTCAAATGCAAATGCTTTGCATATAGAAAAATGCTGTGGAGTGTATAGGGACTGCCACATGCTAGGGTGTTGTGCGGGCATACGGGGTATCCCCATGACAAGGATTATACCTGACCATAGAGCCTTGCAACGGCCAAATTAAGAGGGAAATAAGGTTGTTAAAACTACCTTTTGAGAGCACTGGGCCCACTTTTCATGCCCGCCACAAGAAGTTCCGTGGATTAACCAAATATGTAGTCCCTGGCCATTGGTTCCTCTATAGGTACTGCCAAAACCTGTTCATCACTGCATGGTCCTCCCTTACAGAGCAAGTGGAAGCGATCAACCCTTTCAAGAGCCACTAATAATTCCTCCGTGGCATTACTTTTTTTTTTTTTTCAATTTTCTTCTCAGAATCCTGCAATGGTTTCTGAGGCGAATACTGGAAAACGCTGAAAAAAGCGGAACATATGCATGAGCGAGCCCTCGTTTTTTGCCCGTTGCTAAGCAAAAAGAGCGACTGCAAAGGAAAGCGAGTTTATAAATAGATTTTCGTGCTTGCAGAATTTGGACGTGCAGCATTTGCTAGAGAATTCCCAACGTTGCTCAAAAAAAAAAAAGTGTAACTCAAAGCATTTTATTGTATGGGGTGCTAGCCGGTCTAGAATGCGGTACAAGAATGACGTCAAAAAATGTACTCAAAGGACGGTTCATCCATTCTTGTAGATAGAGTAATAAGAAAAGTTGGTAGTGTTTCTTGATATTTTGGTCAAGACATGTAAACGACATGAATACGTCACGATTTAACCAGAAAATAAGGGCGAAATTCAGCATTCTAAATAAGAAAAGAGTAGCAGAAGCCAGTGTACTTATCTAACATGATTTGCCTGTAGTGAACACAGGATCAACAATGTGAACGGTTTTGAAGACATGTTACCAGCCTGAGACAATAGACAGAGTTCCTAAAATATGAGTTACTCCACTTCTTGTAGGTAATCGATGAAACAAAAATAAAAAGAAAATCAAAAGTATAGAAACGCAAGCACAAACTTATCCTTTTCTCAAAATAAGGAAACAAAATTGAACATCGTAGTGCAACAAAAAGAAAACTGTACCACAAGTAGTGAAATTTGCTGATCGATAATGACAACGATACTGATAACCAGTATATCAAATATCTTACATGTGTGCTTTTTCCAAAAATAAAATAAAAAGTAACAATATCTATTTTTAGTGAGGTGGGGTGAAAAAATATGCTCTGCACCTATGGCATCAGTTTCACTTGATCTATAATTGATGCGTGGCCACATCATTTGATGCCTATGTCACTTCTTTACATACTAAAAGTAAGAATAGTTTGCGAGAGGGGATTCGGTCACTGAATGAGCCCTGTTTCTCTATTTGCCAAAATCGATACCGAGAACACTCTGTACGTTAAGTATTGGTCACGTCTGCTTGTTCGTGTAAAACACATTTTGTTGCTTTTCCCCCTTCATTTGGGGTCTTAGCGTTGCCATCACGCAACAAATGTCGGAGCGTCGGTAGCAAGAAAAAACCAAGACGCAACGGGTACGCAGACCTGGCGATCGACAGGCAGCAACCCGTGAAACATGGCTAAACAAAAAAAAAAAGACAACAAGCACAAGCTGCGAGGTCAACAAACGAGGTGAGAGAAAATTTTTCTCCTATCATCTCCATCTGTCTGGGGGACCTTCGTCCAAGCAGGAAATTATTATTACCATGACTTATGCCCTTTGTCTTTAATACAGTTCAATTGATAAATTCAATAAAAGAGAGAAAATTGATTGCACTTGGCGTCAAATTTGAGCTAATATAAAAAAATTGAACTGAAGAGAGACTCTATGATAGTTAAAGAATCTACATCTTTGTAAAAAGTTTTTTCTTGTTGATTTTTTTCATTAAATAGTATTTAATTCTAATAGAGTAGACTAATAAATTAAGAAACTTTGTAAATGATGTTGTCGTTAGGTTAGTCTTGTTAGAACTATAATATTTATTTTTTGTGTAAATGTACACCTATAACACAGTTGAGGTGGGGGAGGTTCCACTTCTGTCATCATGATAATGTAATACTTTTTTGAATTCTTTGATACTTTTTGCTTTCACGAACTGTAATGAATATATTATATTTGCCTCCTCCACAATTATTTCATTAAAACCAATGTTTATCTCTTGTAGTGAACTAGATAAAAAAAATGAACCGATAATAGTGTAAGTTTCCCATTAAAAAAAGAGCAGTCATTACAAAAAACCATTCCTTTGAATTAATTGATCAACAATAGCAGTAGATAGTTCACTTTTGTTCGGGCCTAAGGATTTCTTTGTAATGCAGCTAATTTAACAATAAAGGGATCAGATTCACCATTGACTCCTACACCTTGTTATTGGAGTTCTTGAGTAAACTATTCTTTTCGTGACTCTTTAGATGTCTTAACAAATTTGACTTGACGTTGAAGGCTTTACGACAATTCTTCCACGTACATTTGAATGGTGTATCACCTGTGTGTATCAGAATGTGTGTCTTTAGAGTTGAGGGTCTTGAACAGACTTTCCCGCAAACAGGGCATTGTTTGCGCAAGCGCGTCGTTGCCTTCTTTAACTGCCTCTTTGTGAGTTTTATCTCTTGCTTCGTCATTGCATCAGTTATCTTCTGTTGTTCCAGAAGTGTAGCAGGCACCGCCACTCCGCCGGTCAACGCCATCAGACGGTGCTGTTGTTCGAGCAACTGCTGCTGCTGTGGGGGCATAACGGGAGGCATATTCATCGAGAACGAGTTCCTGCCCGATGTAGGTGCTGAGAAGCTCTTCATCATGGACGGCGTGTTTTCCGTCTTGATGACGACCTTGTCAGCTGTGAAGCAGTTTCTGGGGTCCACGGTGTCCTGACCCGGTTTATTATGTGGCGAACCTGGGGCGGCGGATGGTATCAGCGCCGAGATAGGTGGCAGCTTCACCAGATGCTGCTGGGCCTCCAATGGCGAGGAATTCCTCATGGGAATGGCCATTTGCTGCTGCTGGGGGCTGATGTAGGTATAATGCTGCTCCTCGTTGCCATTCACAACGTTCACTGTGTGCGCGATAGAGGGTCTATGTATATAGTTTACTGGTGGGTTAGAGGGAGTCATATAATACCGTGTAGGAGGCATCATATGTGACATAGACGAGGCTCTAACATTCACGTGATACTGTTGATTTGGGTTTATTTTATTAGTAACCGCGGATGGACTGGAGGAATTAGAGTTAGCATTTGCCATCAAAGGCACGAACTTACCGTTATTTTCCAAACGATAGTATTCTTCATTCATTGTAGTCATTATAAAAAAAAATAACCGGTTTTTTTTTATTTATTTTTTCCTTCTGAGAACTTTTGAATGCTAATTTTTTTATCTTGTGGAGCTTTTTCTTTTTTTTCTGTTAGATTAAATGGTATTTTGTTTTTCTTGTCTTGGGATTTCTATGATAAAGTAGAATGTTGAAGGAAAGCAACAGTGGGGTGGAGAGAGTTTTTATAAAGGTAAAAACAGTAGTGAGTACAAAGAAGGTGAATAATTAATATACTGACTTGTTGAAAGGAAAAAACGGTAAGAAATTGTAGAAAATTGTGTTCCTTTTATAATTTCAAGAGTGCTCCAATCTGCAGAAGAAATGACCAAGTAGGATATATAATGTCTATTTCTTTCTGTATGGGTAGCCTTTGTAGATGTATACATATTTTTTTGTAGAGATTAGATTAAAAGGTTACGTTACATTCAAAGCGAATTGCGCTGCTTTGTACGTGGAAAGCATCGCAGTGAGGATAGGCCTAGCCCATATCCTATACACGATGCTGTACACACGAAGGGAGGGGGTAGTGTAGAGGAAAGTGGGCGAGGAGAGGATATTATTAATAAAAAAAATATACATCGAACAAGTGGATGAACACTGTTTGTGGGTACGAATAGGAAAATAAGGCGAAGAGCTTAAAAAAAGAAATTGGTTTACTTTTTTTGCTTCAGCTATGGCTTTCCTTTTTGCCAGAGAAAATGTTCATTTATCCAGTATTCTCAAATATGAATGTATGCCATTACATTGTGGTATTGAATTCGGTAAATTGGTCACATAGAGAGATACGGATGGGGGTTTTTCTTTTTCCATTTTGCCTCTGGGTTCATCATGGCGGGTCAGCCTGTATTTTTTAATTTACTTGTTGCAAAACACGCACTTGGGATTGCAGAATGGGGAGGGGGGACCTTTATTTTCGCAAGAGATAATGGAGAAGGTCAATGTTTCTACGGTAGCAAGCTAAAATAAGGGTTCTGGTGTGCCTAAAAACCCTCATCTGTCGGAGGGAAGCGTTCTTTATTCGAGGCGTGGGCGGACGACCCATGCCAATGTACCTTTGTGGTATTACAGATAGCTTGCATAGTACTGACACTGATTTCGGAATTAGTGCTAAGAGTAGATTTGTGGATGGGAATGTTGCGGCATGTTGGGGAAGAGGACCTGCTTTCCTGTTTTCCTTCTGCAATGGGAGGGTTTCAATGGACGGGGAGGGGAGGGAGAGGCGGGTGTGTGCTACTCGTGATGGCATCGAGTGTCGGCGAAGAAGCAAGGAGCCAGCGGCGCAGAGGGCCTAGGCTCCTGTGAGACACGCAGCAGCATAATTCTGCGGCACTTGCGTATCCGCATTCGCCCAGATTGTCGATGCACGTACATCAGCAGGTGCGTCCCACCCGCCTCACTGCCCCCTCCCCCTTCCTCCCATTCATCTTTCTGTCGCTCCTGCCTCCTGCCCAAAGGGGGAAGGTACTCCTTCGGGGAATGGCGCAGAGGAAGGCCGGAGGCAATGGCGCGGAGGAGTGAAGGAAATTGAGTGAGTGGAAATCGAAACGAGAAAAACGGCTCTCCCACGCCCGTAATTTGGTCACAGAAGGCACCGCAGGGAGATCAACTCAGACTGCTTGCCTTCACTGTTCTGCCCTGCTTTCAATGCTGTGCGGGTACCTGTCTCACACTCTCTCTCACCTCTGTTGTGCAGTTCAACCACACCCTTCCCCCTCTCCCTCCGCTACTTCCTACAGAAACCAGCGGAGTCAGGGAGAAAAGCTAGGACCTGCAACATCCCTGCGCCCATTGTTGGACAGTCTTCCTCTCCCTCACGCCTGCTCCTGTATCTTTTCTCTTCCAGAGCAGTTGCACGAATTTTCTGTATTGAGGTGCTCTGGTTGTCGGTTATCAACCAGAATTTCCCCCGGGATTTCACTACGCTACTGCTTTTTGCCGGCTGGAAAGTGACCGCCTCGCGAATCCCAAACTTTTGTTTTTCCGAAGTTTGGCCTCTCCGCCCCTCTCTCCTGCATGCCCTCCTGCCATCTGCGAGTCGTGGTGCGGTAAACAAGCAACATGGACACGGGAATGCACTTCGTCACATTCTGTGATGTCCTCGTCACTGCTCGTAGTTTGGGTTTTGGCCTTTTTTTTTTGTCGTACTTCACTTTCCCTCCCGTAGCACAATTCTCGCTCTCAACTATATTCTTCTCCTTCCTGTTCACCGGCCGTGCGGCCATTCGTGTGGGGCTGGT